>JARJDX010045371.1:0-22558 GCA_030264735.1 Gymnusa sp. GC000175
CCACTGTGGAATTTCAACTTTCGCAGGCGGTTCTTTTCTGTCCCATATAATTCCTTCACTGTTTCCGATACCTCTCCTACATGGTCATCTTCTTCAACAATGCTCATTCTTCGATCGAATGATATGCTCTTATTCAATATTTGTGATATGATATAGCTTCAAAAGTAAACCATATTCTCCAATATGACCATTGCGGTAAACTGCCACCACGGCAGGTATGAATTAATAACATCTCAATAATAATCTCAATACACCGAGGTAGCTCAAGCGATAGTTTTAATTGATATAGAAATTGCAGAACTGTTTTTGTTTTAATTAAGTAGATTAATACTAGGAAATATCAAAATTGGGTCGCAAAATATATAATTTCATTGTATTTCTCCTTTACTTTCATTTAGAATCATAGCAATAATGTCCTCTATGAATTTAGGAATAAATGGGGGTAAAATATATCATTATATATTCATTCATTCGGAATTATGTTAAGACATTTAGTCTGAAGTGAAGCATATAATGAAGGTAAATGGTTCTTTTTTAAAAGGTTATTTGAAAGAATCTTAATTTATTGAGGTAAAATAGGAAGATTAGATATATTCAAAAACTTAGCTATCAAAATATCATAAAAATATGGTTTAAATGAGACAAAGGGTGATTGCTTCAATGAAAATATATCTAAAATGCAAAAATTCAACCATATAGTTTGGATTAGCAGAATAGTGAAATTGAAAATTCAATACCTGTTTTTACATAGATTCGAATACTAAAACGCAATTTTATTCAATAATTAGCACCATTTCAGCCATCGTTTCCTTTTTCTTGAAATATCAATCTTCTCTAAGTTTTTGACTGTTTTTGTTTTGTTGTAAAACAGAGTTCGACTCAGATCTTCAAATATCTCTACTACGCTCTCACCTGTCTTTGCACTTGCTAAATGCCATTTGAATTTATTCTGCTTTGCAAATAAACTCAATTTTGTTCTTTGCTTCTCTAAATCTTTAGCTTCTAAACTATCTGATTTATTTCCAACCAAAACTGTGAACTTTGGATCTATTTCGTTCTTAAGTTCATTCAGTAAACTAACCATGTAATCGAAAGATCGAGGAGTTAGTAAATCATAAACAAATATAAATCCATCAGATTCTCTATAAAAAGCGGAAACAATTGATTTGAACCTTTCTTGGCCTGCTGTGTCCCACATTTGAAGATGCACAGGATTTCCGTCGATTTTCAATTCTTTGAATGTATTGTTGATCCCAATAGTGTTTGCCATTGCTTGTCTAAATCTATCCTCAGTATATCTTAAAAAAAGACTTGATTTACCGACATTACTTTCCCCAAGTATTATGACTTTGTAAACAGGTGGCGTTTTTCTTGATATTGAACTCTCTTGCTCATTCATTGGGGGTACTGTTTAAATTTATTATTACAAGCATTTGATAGGAAAAGTTTTAGAAATGAAAATTCAAGTGAATGATATAAAAAGAATAAAACTAAATTATTGATTCAATAAAGCCAAAATATATAAAATTCAATTTGTAGAGTTATGATCATTTCCACTGGTATGATTATGTCATATCTCATAATATGGATCCTCTATAGCTTTCAATAATACTTTCTGCTCTCCAAGTCGCTATATGATCTTCTATGATATAATTTAGCTGAATCCGCTCAAACACATGGCATACTTTCTGTTAAAGTTAATATTTCGCTCATACATGAAAGAAAAGGGACTTTCTGATATCACCTATTAATTATTGGACGAATTTTTTCTATATTTGACAGGTTTTTTCTCTCAGGCATGCAGAAAAAAGGTTTTAGTGATGCCACGTATTAATCGTCAGACTAATTTCTTCTATTTTTGAGTTGTATTTCCTTACTAGGCTATATATTTTGTCTAAGTCGCTGTAATTTTATGATTTGGCCTGATTATTCGATTCAACTAACGATATATCAAAAATCCAAGAAAACTGCAAAGGATTTCTTATACTGAAAACTGCTACGAGTCCTTTTGTTACACTTAGATTTGTAAGTACTCCCCTTTTAGAACAAACAAAAACAAAATTAGCCATAAAATTTGCATAAAAACAAGCTTGAAATCAACAAAGGGTTTATTTATTAAAAAGAATTTGTTTGAAGACAAAGTTTTTTATTTAGCGATTAAATCTGGCGAACGCTGTTTTTGACGAGGTTATCAACATTTTTATCAGTAAATTTAAATATGATCGGAAATGAAGTATAAAAACTCTTCGGCTTGGTTGATTTATGGAAATAGAAAACTTCGCGACGAAACGTCACTCTGAAACTTGCAAGATTTAATATATTTTAGGTGTCATTTCAAAATGCCAGCACCGTCACAAGGCACCTAAAACAGTAGTACAACAAGCCACACGATGAGACAGAATGTATTCTAATGATTATATAAGAAGACATAGCGAGGTTGTAAAACGTTTACATTTACTATATTGCAATAATTATGTAATGAAATCTGCAAAGGATTTAAGAAGCCACTAAATCCAAGAAACGGCGTCTAATGAATTTGCAGAGATTAGAGTTGATAGGAGGGTGAAAACGGACGTTAAAGTCCAGTACGGTCGCCCTAAGATATATGTGCATGATATAAAAAGACTTGAGATTACCTTAATTGAATTTGGAATTACAAATCAAGATTTATTGCATTCATCCGAATCCGTAAACTCAAGAAAATATGACATATTTGCAAATGAATATTCACAAGTTTAAAAATGTAAAAGAAAAATTATTCAATATGTTATGGCACGGACGGCACTGTAACCAACTATAAAACACGTGAAAGAACTGGGATTAACAAAGAACCAACGAAGTAAATATCTAATCAACGGTATTGAAGAAATCACCCGAGAGTCTATATTTCGACCACAGACAAAATTTTAGAGAAGAATGTATTGAAGATGCCATTGAGTCAGTAAGTGAGACAGCTGACTTGCAACCTTATACCCAGAGCTGAAAAGCGTCTGTGTTCCAAAACTAACCCTTGAATAAAATATTAAACGATGATTGGCAAAATTCTAATCGTCTCATTAAAATCAAACAAACTTTACAAATAATGCCAGAAACCTGATTAGAGATTGTTAGGGTAAGCATCTTTCTTAAAAATAATAAATATCTACCTTCTTGAAATGACAAATTTAATAGCAAGAATCATTTACTTATTATCGACTCTGAATTCAAGAATAATGAGAAATTTTATCATCATAAAATGACAGATCCCAAAGCCAAGGGGCATTTGCTTACTATCGACTCCAACTTTTCAGTAATGTCTTTGATAAATCTTCTGACTTCGCCAAGATGGTTGGATTTTATAAATAGCATTAGCCAAACGAATTTATTTCAAAATTTAAATTTAATCGATGAAATTATTTCAAAATTCCACTTTTGTTTCAGTCCTGGTTTTGAACATTTTGCTTTCATGATTTCAATTAAACTTTCAAATTTTTTAAGTTGACCCATGTGGCTATTTACTATTTTGGTTCCGCTATTCCTGAGAAAATCTCAAGGTGACGTGGTAGAATCGATTGTTAACAACTTAGATGATATGCACCTAATTATTGGCAAGGATTCTATCAAATGCTATGATTGTTCTGAAACTCCCATTTCAATATCATATAACGATAATTTTGGCAATAAGCACTTGGAATTAGAAATCAACGCCAAATCTGGTTCAAATTGCAAACACATTTTTCTGATATATAACAAATGCTTAATTGAAGTTCTAGAATCACAAAATAACAAGGAGCCCCCACCACCCATTACTAGCAACCTTTTAAATTATGTAATTACTATTTTAATGAGATCCTTCAATTCATTGTCTGACGAAGGCAAAACATTTATGGAGTCATTTTTTGCTGAATGGAAAGTTGAGGTTATTGTGGGTTGTATCATCTCGCTTGGAGATAAAATTAATCATAAAAATGTAGTAGAAATGTTTTATGTTTTCGGAAAATCAAAAAACAAGAATCTTTTGATAATTAACGATTTCTATCACTCATTTAGGAAAATAAAAGCGAATCCAGACTCTTTATATTCGTTATCAAAGCTTCCTTCATATGTAAGATTTTTTTATGAAAACCTGGATCCAACAAATTTTTCGAAAATGGTTGATATATTTTTGAATGATGATAAAGAAGATATCAGAAGCAAGAGAATTATGAGGATTTTTTTCCTTATTGAAATTAGTTTTAAGAAAGATAAATTGATTCGAGTTATTAAAGATTCGGGTTTAATATTTGAGATCTTAACTTTAATGATTAATAAGGCTGTTCATTTGATTGATTGCAACAGTTATGAAACATTTGAGAATTCTCTTTGCTATGAAACATTGAATGATAATCAAATATTTAATCTAATTCAAAAATCCGTTTTTACAAGTCTGGAATATTGTGGCAGTTGGCCTATTCGCTTTACACGGCAAAGATTTTCAGCAGGAATTCCTGCGAATCTATACTTTGTAGACTACACGCTTAATTTGCTGTTTAGATTGAAAGAAAACTCAGGTGATTTAAATAGAACAATAAAATTAGAAAAGCCGCTAATTTCAGCAAAGCTTTTCGTAAATATTTTAAGCTTCCTCTCAAACTCTCATATTATTGAACCGGATAGTTTATTAATAATTTTAAACCTGTTAGCTATAAATACACAGGTTGAACAATTAAGCATGAATCAACTCAAGCAATTACTTGAAAAATATTGTGAAAGTTCTAAATTTAGAATTTATGAAAATTTGATTGATTTAATATTTTCTCATTTCAGAAAACTCAAAAATATTGAAAAGATTTTAATTATAGAAGCTGTCGAAAACCTGCAAAATGAAATTGTGGCCAAACTTATCAATTATAATCAGGATCTGAACATAGAAAAATGTATTTTCATAATCAGCAAATTTAGTTTCAATCAAAACAACACACAAATTTTTAATCTATTCGAGCGATGCATTTCTCAGTTGAAGGATGTCAATATATTTATAAATATTGTTAAAAGCCAAATTGAAGGCAGCGCTATTCTCTTTCTCAGGGATTATTTGGAAAAAAATAATATTTTCATCTCTTATTCCGATATTGTATGCCAGAAATCTAAAAAGTCATTTAGGAGGAGTAATTATGCTTGCTGTTAAACCGAATAGAATGGAATAAATATATATTTGTCTAAAAATGAAATGGAAAAGTTAATTCATTCCAAAAACTGATTTTAATAGATTTTTGTTCAGTTTAAATTAGATTTATTTCTTTAAAGCTCACTTTAAATATCTTTGCAAACAATCATTTAATTTCAATTTCTTCGTTAGGAATATCAATGAATGGTGAAACTTGCAGTCAATCTCGAGTGCTGACAAAGAGCATATCATTCGATCGAAGACGTAATCTCATTTGAAGAGAATGATTTTGAAGAAGCAAAGAGAAGGTTGGCACCGCCGAAGCAGGATATCCCGGATATAATATATCTCAAGAAATGGATGAATGCTAGCAAAAAGTAACTCGCAAATAAATATTCAGAATTTCGATTTCTTTCTCACTAGAATAATCGAATTATTTAATAATTTTTTAATTTTCGCTACAACTTTTGGCTCTGAGATTTTGTTTGAAAAATTCTTTTCCCTTTTTGACTTATATCCTTTGCAATGGTCATTAAAACCGATACCCCACAAATTGAGTGATAATATCTTGTGAATTATTTAGATATAATGGAGTGCAGTATATAATAAATACTGAGAGAGAGGTTTATATAATGGGGAAAAAGTAATTTGAAATATAAACAACAGAAGAAAGAATTGGTAAATCAAAGTGAGGCGTTATAAATATATACACAATAAAGCAGGAATAGTTTTGTTAATATAGTTACTAACAAGATAATATTTATATTAAGCAAAACAAAACAAACTTTATTAAGATGAAGTTGAGAAATTGATAAAGCATGGATTGATTGCTGAATTAGCAAGTATTATCATTTTAATAGCAATACGATGTATGTCTTTCTTGAGGTTTTCTACGATAAAGGAAAATCTTAATTTACGGGCTATTTTGGTTTTTTTGATTCAATAATTTGGTTTAAAGCTTTAAATTTCACTGGATCAACTGCATCTTTCGATCATATCATTCTTTAGAAGCCATCTGCTACATTAAATCGGAATTAGGAGCCTGATTAAATATTTCTAAAATCTATGTAAACCCCTCATTTTTAATATTCAAAATATTTCCTTCGAATATAAAAGAAATACCTTTTTGAAGCATCTTTTATTACGGAGCTTTGAGCAGAAGGGTAGAATATCAGAAATTTTAAGCTGAATGAGGTTTATAATAGGATATTATGATAGTTCTTGAAATTAAATCATTTCTATGCTGTGCAAAATGGCAATTATTAAGTTTTCAGATCACAAGAATTGTATACATGTAAATAATAGAGCATTTTAATCATAGGAAAATTTAAACTTCAATTTCGGAATATTTTTATATTTCTATACTATAATTAATTACAGTGTTTAGATTGAATTGCTGTTGCATCTTAATGTTGAGACGAGTTCTGAACGAAGTGTTTTCGAAAGTTTAACTTAAACTTATGGTGAGTTGTACAATTAGCTATCTGAGTCGGATTATAGCCCAGAGATTTTGAATTATTGTTGATCCCAATTGATTTACAAAGGCTATAAAAAATTCAATTGAATAAACTTAAAGTAACACTGATGCAACCTGTGTCTCAAGGAAAGATAGAATCAGATTTAAACCCTAATTTTAGGGTTCATATAAGATATCAAATTACTTGGTCTTCTCAACTAGATTCTTAAGTTATTTAAGCTCATTATAAAACCCAGAATGCCTGTTTTAAATAAGGAGAAAATTTCAAAAAAAACCATCGGAATTGAAGAGACTGGAAAGTCTCTTTAGATCAGCACTTATTAGAGCAGCATCAAGAAATTAAGAGCAAGAAATATTCCTCGACTAAACTGCTAATAAAGGATTGAAGATGTGATTGAGCCAGCAGGCGAGATAGCTGTCTTGGCATTTTAGAACCCGAGTTAAGGAAATAAAAGGCAGTCCACAACTAACCCTTAAATAAATTATTAATACTCTTACTACACCCATAAAATAAAAAGAAACAAAGCTTAATAAAGCAAACAATAAACAATAAAACTTTAACTAAAGTATTCAATTATCAGCTTTTGCGGCTGGTCTGGTTTTACGTGTCTTGTCAATAGCCACACGAACAATGAGCTCCCCACCTTGAACCTTTTTCTTATCAAGCTTCTTTACTAGATTACACTGCTGATCAATATCCTTACAAATTGCAAAAAAGAAATTCTTTGCTTGCTCGGGCTTTTTGATTGATACATCTCCAAGCATCTTGACAATCTCTTCTTCTTTGGCCTCTTCGGGATACTTAACATAGATCTTATCAGATGATGCAACAGCATTGTAGTTAGGAGAATCGCTAGACCTTGCATAATATAAATCAAAAGATTCTTTTCCTATTTTGATCTGATTAAGCTCCTTTGCTTCTTCACATTGCTTAGAAGTGATAAAATCAATAAGGGCACTCCTGGAATTATCAGAAATGTGTTTGACTATCCTCACACCTTTGACATTGTTGATAAATGGTTGACAGGCTTGGGCAACAGTTATGACAGTAGCGGTTTCTGGGATTTTCCTGATGCTTAAGGTTTTTGTCTTTTTTTGTATGGTTTTCTTTTCGCTCGAAGACATGAGGGTAAAATTTTTAAAATTTATAAACAAAGCAAAAATTTTTGGATTATAAATCTTGTCTATTTATTTAAAATGTGTGATTTCAATCCGTAATTCACAATTTGATTTGATGGAAGAATTTCAATAAGTTTCATACACAAATATTTGATTTCCTATTAATTTTTTTTATGATTTCCTGATGTATATTTGTTTTTGACAACATCAAGTTTAAGAATTTTAGGAAATTAAATAGGCCAAATTTTCAATTTTCCTCACGATCAAATTCGATTGCGTCACTCTTAAAATTTTTAAGATATGTACATTAATAAACAAAAAAATATTAAAATGAATACTTAAACTGAAAATGAATATTTGCATTACTCTCAAATCATCCGGATTTAATTATGGTTTAAACCATTTAATTTATACATCATTGGTTGGATGCGTTGATTTTATTTGAGAAAAGATCACTGTACAATATGCAAGCTTGATTTGACTTGTTTTAAAGAAGGTAATATAAATTACCAAGAAAGAATAACTAAACTAGTATCCATTGCAATCTCAAGGAATATTTAAGCAAGAAATCATGATGCATTGCAAACAAAATGTCAGCGGCTTGTAAAACTAAAATGAAGTCAATATAAATGTTATGATTTGCCCTGAAAAAAGACGCAAATGAAATTTCGATTTCTGCCAAAGATACATAAATTCAGTGTACCTTACTGAATAAAACTGTTTAAAGCATATTCTTTGACTTTATAAAAGGCTGTACAATGCTAGACAAGAAATTGTGAGATTATGATTGAACTCTAGAAATAAACTGATTAAACTCCAGAAATGACGGAAATGCTGAGTATATTTCTACTTATATATCAAACATGCAAATATGGGATTGTCTCAGTTTATAAATGTAAAAGAAAAATTATTCCATCTGATATGGCATGGGGCGGTATAGTAACTAACTATAAAACATGTGAAATATCTCATAAAACATGTGAAATAACTGGAACAAGCAATGAACACTGAAGTAAATATCTAATCTACGGTATTAAAAAAACACTCGAGAGCGTATCTTTCAACTACAGACGAAATTTAGAGAAGAATGCATTGAGCCAGTAGGCGAGACAGCTAAGTAGTAAGCCATCGAAACCTCTGAGTTCAAAAACTAACCATTAAATATATAATTTATTCAAAAATTCGGTTAATGCAGTGTTTAGCAAATCTTGATTGGATATCAAACTGATTTTAAGCATCTGTCTTAGTAGCGCTTAACCGTTTTATATCTATTACATTATGGACGAAATTGCCAGCAGGAGGAATAGCAGAAGCATCAAAAGAAAGTCTTAAGATGCAAAATGTCTTATATATTTTTTCATATTTTCTTTCATCTGATGCATACCAGTCAATCATGAAATTAAAAAGATTTTTGTCATTGAAAATTTGACCTATAAAATCAAGTTCACGGGAAGGATGGTAGTTAAGAATATCAGCTAGATGAGATACTTCAAGCAACAAATTGACCAAATCTTCATTTCTTGAAAAAGCCAAAAGGGTCAAGATGAAGCAATGGGCGAAGCAATTGCGAACGACGAATTCTTTAGGAAACATGTTCTTAGACATTTCACAGTTTTCTTTAATTCCTTCGACTAGAAGGCCTGTTGCAGATCGAACAGCGAAGTGATCATCGATCTGAAGAAAGAAATGATTTTTTGCTTTGTCAGAATTGAAAAAATTTTCAAAATTGTTTCGAAATCGAACTTCGCAACATAAATTCTTCTCATGCCTACTTGTGAGCATTGAATCAATTCTACCACGGAGAACATGTTTATCCATCAAAAAAATGAAATTTCGGAAATCCTTTTCATCTTTTAAATCGAGATCAGAAGATAATCTGAATGAGCTGATAAGTTTTATAACCTCTTCGCTGGCAAGATCTGTGAATGCTATTCTTGTACATTTTATTAACACAGGAAAAATTGACTTTTTAAGTTCAGCCATATTTGTGCATTGATCTAATATGCTAATTAATTCATCATGGTCAAATCTATTCGCTTGAAAATCTGAAGATTTATCTGTATTTCTGGAATCGTCTGTTTCTTTAATTTCATTGCTATTCTTTGCAGGATCAATTATATTTCGCTTGATCGGTATATCAGATGCAGAATTAGATGATTCGGTATTTGAATCTTCTGGAGAAAAATTTTCCATGGGTCCAAGTTCTTTGTTCTTTTTATAAAAGGAACGATTGAAAAAAATTGGAGATTGAAAATTCATACCCAAAATTCTGATCAAAATCTTTAATTAAATCCCCCCAATTTATTTTTACCCAAAATAAAATAATCAAAATACAAAACTCAATGTTGATTATTATTTTAGATCTTGAAATATATTAACAAAAAGAATATAAATTGATTTGCATTTATTTCAAAAAGGGGAAGTCCAGAATATTTGGATAAATTAAAAAGATTCTCATTTCGAAATTGCAATCAAATATTTGCAGATATAATTCTTTATTAGGGGAAATTTTATCAAATTTCGAATAAATATATATACAAAGGGTTAGATTGTTTTGGTTTTCTTGTTTTTTTATCGAATCTCGAATAGAAATGGCTATTTACGCATTTAATTGTTTTTGTCCTTTGACTCTGATTTGGTTTTAGGCTTGAAAGCTAGCTGTCTCTCTTGCTAGTTCAATAGTTTCTTCAATCATATCATCTCTATGATTATATAATATATAATAATTTAATATAGTAAATTTATTATTGCGGATTTTCTATTCATGCCCGCTCAAATCTCCTCATTCTTGTTTTCTATTATTTCTTGAACAGGTCAATTATAATATTTGAAAAGCCTATTTCATTGCAAATTATAGATGTATCATTATGGCCTGTCATTTATTCACATCAAGTTTTATAATGATTCGATCTCTTTAAACAAGCTTTACTAAAGAGGGAACGAGAATTTATATCCCTGCCAAAATTGCTAACTTTGTGGTGGCCAAAAGCTTCTCACATTCTTTCACAATTATTACTACAATTCCTTTTTATCAGATTGGAGTGTCAATTATATGGCAATTCATTCTTGTGCACTTTGAATCAATTTCGTCGATTTCTTCAATGTTGCTTAATAAACCTTTTAAATGCCCTTTTTTGAGAGTTTCTGTAAACTATCTAAAAAAACCTTTAAAACATTAATTTATTTATCCTTTAAAACATTAATTTATTTATTTAAAAAATCCAAATTAGATATTTTTTTAGTTCATCGTGATGAAGAAATCAAATAAATTCTACTTTCACATTATAATTGCCTTTTGAATCAAAATTTCCTTTTATATCTTTGACTTTCTTACCAAAATGCTGTTCAGTTTGCAAACTGAAGGTGGCATTAAATACACTATTATTATCAATCGATTCTTTTTTATTTTCAGCACTGATAGAATATCCATCATCAAGCTTCTTGAGATCTATTTTGCTATCCTTTGGTACATTGTAGGAAGTGGAACTCATCTGAGATAAAAGTTCAGATAGTTTTGTAGGGTTCATTACAAATGAAAATCAAGAGTTTTTAAATGCTGTAAAACAATTTGATACAATTTAAAATATTATTTTGATTGGTAGATTTTGATTCAAAATGCTTATAAATCAGTAAAATTAATTTAATCTGAAAATCGAAAGTTGTCTACTTTTATCCAATAGTTTTGTCGCTTTAAACTAGTGATTAAATGGCGAATAATTTTACTCGTATTTCTAAAATCCAAGAAATAGTGGTTCTAACAATTAATATTACAATAAAAACTATTTTTTAAACTGTAAAATATTTTATTTGCAATTTACAATAGATTCATCAATTTGTTCCTTCTTGAATTTCTTAATTGGCCTTTGCTGTTCCATATTCGATCTTCTCATTGCTTCCTATGCCTCTCCTTTAAAGCGATCCAATTAAAGTCGCATTCCGTCTTCGATCGAATGGTATGCTCTTCTTCAATATTATTGATTAGATATATGCTTCAAAATTAAATCTAATTCTTGAGTATTTCTTCTATGGTAAAATACCTCCGCAACGTATCATAAACAAAAGTAATATATAAATTTTAAATTTTATAAATGTTCGAGATGTTTGGCCAATAAAGCGTATTTTCTCATATTTTCATCCACTTCCACTTGTAATAGATCTTGATTTACGATTTCAATTAACATTGCATTTGTTGCGATTCGTTGTTAAATATAACTTAAAAACCAATGAATTGCCATTGATTTTTAATGCAAATCAAAAATATTTCATATGTAATGGCCTGGGAAGGGATCTTTACAGGTAACACAAGAAACATGTTAAAGAACTTGGGCTGACTAATATCATAGAAGCATATATCCAATCTAAAGTATTTTAGAAAATATCCGAGAGTATATCTTTAGATTGCAGAAGAAATACAAAAGATGATTGGATTGAAGAAGCTATTGATCCAGTAGGCGAGACAGCAATCTTGCAGGCTTAAAACTGAATCGGAGTCAAGATAAGAAAACAAGATATTATAACCCTCAAACAAATATTACCGCTCTTATTCATTGTCTTTGGCTATTTCATAGTTTCTTTCATTCAATACTAGTATTGGGACATAGTTTCAGATCCTTAGCGAAAATATCCTCGAGAATACGCTTTGTCTGTTTTGGAGAAAATTTCAAGAAATCAAGCTGCAGTTTTCAGGGGCAGTACTACTATCTATTCAACTGCCCCAGTCCTATTAGTCATGCTAAATCATTTTCATGAAGTATTGGGAAAACTCATTGAATAACAGATTTGAGCTTCTATGTTTCTAGCCATGGTGACCGAGTGAGAAGAGTCCAGTACTCTAAAAATTAAGTTTGACGGGATCGAATTAATATGATGCAGAATTTCTACAAATTAGAGTAAAGCATAAGACAACACCATTGTGCTAAATATTCAAGCCACTCTAAGAACGCAATATACTCAGAGAGTAGAAATATAGAATTTCTTTAATGCTTGCCAGGGTAGCACCCTTCAAAGGATCGCAGTAGGAAGTAGCCTGCAAGTTGCAGTGAAATAAGGTATACAATGCAGCTACTGTATTTTAAACTACGAAAGTGTCTCAATTGAGTATGGTATACTAGGATTTGGGTGCGGAGAAAGAGGGCTCTTGGGAGTGCGATGAGAGTACTAAGTCTGTGCACCAGATGTAAGTGTGGATTCAGTAGATTTTGAGTAAATCCTGGTAGCAAGTTTCATGAGCTAGATATACAACTTTTCCCTACTCAGTTCTTAGATCCAATGATTGGCTGCTCTTGGAAAGACTCAAAAGCCCATGATGGAAAATAGTCTGATTAAAAAGGAGGCTGCAATTGTAGCTGCTAAGGCATGCCTGGGTTACAGCTCAGAATGAAAGTGATATGCGATTTTGGAAAAAGTGTATTTATAGGATGATTCTCCTCAAATCTATTTCTAACTATTCCATCACCAGCATAAATAAATTGTCAACTGAAAAGCCGCGAGAAAATTATAAGATTTTTTCAGATGAAGCATCAGAAGCGGTGAAAAGGTTGGAAATGCACAGCAAGTAGCTAATTAATGCAACTTTGGAAATTAAAAATTGAAAACAAGTTTTTTAAGTCATTAAAAAATAATAATTTTCACAATTTAATAAATTGCATTCTCTTTTTTATGCATGGATGCTGAATGAATATTCTCATATAATCAGAATAAACCAAAGTCTTTGGACTAATTCTGGCAAGGGTTTTCAGCACTGAATAGAATTCTGCTTCATAATTTTCTGAAAGGGCATATTTGTCTGCATTTAACTCTTCTGAAAATCCAAAATAGTTTCTTACTGAAAATTGAATAAATTTTATTCCTTCTTTGCATATAGTAACGAAAAGAACCGCTTCCATAATGGCCAAATGTTTATCAAAGAAACCAAATATAGAAAAAGAAACAAAAGCTTGAAATATTTCCATAATTACCATAAAAACATTAAATTTTAAGCTGAAATTATTTTCAAGATGGCCAAGTTCATGCGAAATGACCGCGAGAATATCTTTTCCATTGCACTTTTCCGCTAAATCTTTATGAATGAATAACTTCTTTTTGAAGCAATCTTTTATTGAAAAGGCATTATAAGCTTCTTCTTTTGTATATTCAGTCACTATTCCAGTATTTGAGGGGCACACGTTGTATTTTAATAAAAGTAAGCTGATTTCTTGATTCAAAGAAGGAGAGAAGAATTTATTGATTTTGGTTAAATTGTCTGTTTCAAAACCAGGAAAATCTGTAAGAGTGAACAAAAGATTGAAAGTGTTGAAAATGCCAATGATCTCGCAAAAATGTAGCAATTTCTGGAACAAAGACATTTTTTTAAAGCGTGAAAGAACTATCAAAGCGAAACTAGAAAATAGAATGATTTTGGATGTGGAAAGGTTAAAAGCTAGAATTGCTAAATGATCTATATTAGCCTGAATTAGAAACACTGCAAAGATTGCGATTTCAAAATATTTTTCATTGAGATTCAAATTGCTTGAAATAAAACGGCAGAAATCAGAAAAGAATAAAAAGAAGCCGGTTGAAATAATATAATGGAATATTTTAGTTCCTATCAAATTATAACATTTTGAAATTACATTATCTAATTCTGATTGGGAAATATCAAATAATTCGAAATAATCTAAATGCAAATCGTAATTTTTAACATATTCATAAGCCTGAAATGAAAAAAATATGCATGGAATTATATTTATCAATGAGTTTATAATGAATGTGATTGTGCGTACTTGAAATTTCTTAATTTTCCATATTGACTTTTTATTATATAATTTTTGATATGGGCTTTTATTTGTAAATGATGAAGTGTATACTGGATTGCTTAAATTGTCGACGTGTTTTTTATTTAGAATCATATTTTCCGATTCTACCATTGGATGACTGAACCATTCTCCTTTAAATACTTTTAGATTCCAGGAGTAAGAGTTAAATAAAATAGAGGAAATCATATCTCAAGATAAAAAGAAATTTAAGATTCATGACTTAATTACATTTATATCCTGGTTAATTCTCTACTTGGTCGTTTGATCGAAAAACACTTTATATTTAAATTAAAATGGAAACTAATAATTGAAAAGGCTATATTGTTTTGGTTTTCTTCTCTTGATTCTGATTTGGTTTTACGCTTGCAGTTAACTCTCTCGCCTATTGGCTCAAATGCTTCTTCAATCCTATCATCTCTTGAATATTTTTTTGCAGATGAAAATGTTAGCTGTCTCGCCAGCTAGCTCAATGACATCGTCAAATTCTATTATCTCTTGTATTTCTTCTGTAATCATACAATATACTCTCATGCGTCTTCTTCAATACTTTAAATCGGATATCTGCTTCTATGTTCTTGGTCAAACAAATTTCTATTACGTGCTTCTCTTGGTAACCAGTAACGATCCCCCAAGTCATTACAAAAGGAAGTGCAATTTAGTTATATATATTGATACTAAGATTTGATTCCCTCTAGTTAGTGGAGCACAATTCATTCTATTCCTCTCACATACCATCTCATATCTAATTTCAAAAGGTAAAAATATTTATAAAGCCACTGAGAAATCAATGAAAATCGTCGCAATGAAGAGAAATATTTATTTGAATGTTTTGTTGGTTTGAGTTTTTTTGTCTTGGTTCTGATTCGGTTTTAAGCCTTCAAGTTGGCTCTCTCACCTACTGGCTCAATAGCATTGCCGATCCTATCATCTCTTGCATTTCTTCTGTAATAGAAAGGTAACTCTCAGGTGTTTTTTTGCAATACATTAGATTGCCAACAAAGAAGCAGCGTATATTTAAAATAAAGCAACTTTGAAAAATACTAGCAATCATGATTAAAATGGAACAAGTTGAAGCTTTTGATCATAAACAAATCTATTGAATTAGGCAAAAAATAATTTAATCTAAACATTAAAAGCATATTAGATTTCATATAAAATGAACATTTATGTTATATATAGACTAAAATATACCATTCCCTTAAATAAGAACAGATGGGCTATTAATTAATACTATAAATTGCAGAAATTCAATTAAAAAGAATTGAGTATTTTACGAGATTTAAAAATGTGAATTAACAAGAAATTGTAAATAATTTAAGAGCCAAGGTTTATTGATAAGCTGAAAGCTCTTCGATTCTCTTCTTTATTGGTGGGATGGGATGAATATACTTCATACTATCGACAGTTATATAGTCTAAAGGATTACAAATAGCTTCATTCTTTAAAATTGAAAGTCCTTCATTTTTCAAGTTTTCATTTGCCATGTATCTATCTGATCTATAACATTGATGATTTTGAATCAGATTCATAATGATATGTACCAGAAAATCGATTCCTTTTCGGGCCATATTATTATATATCAGCAATTCAAGAATATTATATTCCTCTTTGAGAGAATTTATCATGAAATATGAAATTAATCCTTTTATGGCCTCTTTAATAGTAGCAATCACAGTGGTCAGAATACCATCGTAGTTATCAATATGCCCGATATTTTTCACTACTAATGCAACCACTTCTGATTGATTTTTTCTTAACAATTCATTTCTTTGCAAAACAATGATGGAACGGAATAAATCTTGGTAATATGATATATCTGATTTGATAAAGCTGTCCATTAGGCTCCATTCATCTCTAAAAACAGCATTTTCTTCTGGTATTTTGTACTTTTCGAGTACTTCTGATATTCTCTTATTTGTTTCTTTTGAGAAAAGTGTATTTATCTTGTTATTGCAAGATGATGGTACATCCGGTAATGATGTTAAAACAAACAATAGACTGAAAACGGTTGCAAATTGTATCAAGTCTAAAACATGGTAAAAAAACACCATTTTGGATTGACTATTGTAAGCGAACTTATATAAAAATGCAATTCCTGCTAATATTATCGTCAGAGCAATGTAATTAAGAGTAAATATATTTCCAAAGAATTTTACCACATTACTATATCCCTCGAGAATAATTAAGAACGCTGCAAAAGTAAAGGCCAAGTCTACATCATCAACAACAATAATTCTAGACATGTATCTTGAGATAAGAGGAGCAAAAATTGCTAAAAGCAAACTTGAGGTTGTCGATGCAAGGTACATTCTCATTAACCAGATTTTTTTGTAAATTCCACCTTTAATGTTGCTTTCATCCGCGTCTATTGCAATGAACTCCTTCAGATAATAATCAAAGTTTTTGATATAATCTTTGTATTGAGAATTAATGATGAAGTATGGAATCAAGTTAACTGCCAATCCAATTATTATATTTAGCAACAAAAATAGCCAAGAGTTTTTGGAATAGTTGTTTTTTGTAACTCCAGAAAACGGGACTGCTTTGGGGCACTTTGAATCACTTTCTTGATTATTAACACTGGAGCTTGATGTTTTGTAGTCTTTAGAGCTAGTTCTTGAATTTGAATTGTCCTTCTGAGAGTAAATATCATCTTCGGGTTTTATAATAAAGCTTGGATCTTTTTGAGTTTTCGAATTAGATAAACTCGATTTACTACTGTTAGAATTACCGTTATTACTGATAACACTTTCTTTACTTGTAGTTCTGATCTCATTCATACGCCCAAAACAACAATTATTATTATAAAAGTGTCTCAAAAAGGGGCAATTTAGAATTCCCTCAATTTGGCCCCTTTTTTATTTCGTATTTAAAATTTCCATTATAAACGGCGTTGTTTGGTTTCAATGGTCTTAGACAAAATATAATTCGAAAAAATGAATAATGGTTTGTATTTAATTAGCTTTGATCGACATTAAAACCCGTTTTTCTTCAGCTCGTCTTCGAGGAACGGCTTTGTAATCCTCTTAACTAATTTGAAAAATTATTCTTCGATGATTCAACGATCATATTGACCTCAATAAGCAAAAGAATTCATTTTAGATTAAATTTCAAATATTACGTATTTCAATATTTCATTTCTATTATCTCATGTCAATTCTGTTTCAATAGAACCACGGCTTCGATCGAAGCAAGCCGTTTCAAAAAATTTGATTAAGTATTCAACTTTGAGTTTATTTTAAACCTCAGCAGTACTTCTAATTCTCACATACGAATTTTGTTATAAAATGGTGCAAATCATCTCATGCGGTATGAATGGGATTGATCTGCTTTCAAAATATCAAATAAACAAAATTAACTTGCTGATAAATTATTTACAGGTTACTGTATATTTCTCAATTTGCACCATCTCGAGTTAATGTGGACTAAGATACTCTTTGCTGTTCCATGCAAATCTCTTTACTGCTTGCATTCCGAGCCTTCGAAGTCATCCTCTTCAACGAGATTACGTTTTCGATCGAATGATATGCTTTCAAGAGTTTTCTTCAGTATTCGTGATTGGATATTTAAGGGTTAATACGGTAGTTAACTATCATTATTGAATATCAAAATGTTTCACCTTTGTCGATACATCTGTAACCTTACTCACAAGCTCGCGAACTTCATAGCGACGATCTTCCTCCTCGATACCCCTTATTCGGTCAAAGTAAATGCTCTCAAAAGTATTCTTCAGAACTAGTGATTTGATGTTTACAATCAGATCATATTTTAGCATATTCTCATCATCAACTACTTGTATTGCATCTTTATTCATGATTACTAGATACATCAGATATTAAATACTAGCAGCTAAGCTAAATTGGATTTCTTTTTAAAAGTGTTTTATCAAAGATTTTGGTTCCATATTCCACAAAGTTTCCATTTTAGCCCAAAATATAGGATCTCTAATATCCTTTTTTATAACTTTGCCTTTAATTTTGATTTCATTTTTTAAAACACAATTTTCACAGCTCTGTTGTATAAGGGAATCAACGATTATACTATTTGCGATGAAGCATAATGAAATCTCTATGAATTTTTGTACAAAATATTTTAAGAGAGTATAAATACAGCCTAAGTCGAATCCTTCAATCAATCTATTGCATTTTCGGAAATTCTTGCAAGAAATTTTTTGATATAGAGATCCACAAAGATGATACAGGAAAATGGCGGAAATCCAATTTGAAAAAGGAAAAGAATAAACCAAAAGAACGAATAAATTTTGAAGTCTAATACAATATCTAGGGAATTTGAACAAATTATTTATCATCAATAGCATTGATTTCTTAACAAGTCTATTTTCAATATAAGATTTCTAAATTAATCGCGGAATCAGATAGTTTTGCGGTACCATAGTTTATCTCTTCACTGTTATCCATCCATCTCTTTCAAAATTATCCTCAATTTTAATTCATTTGTTAGCAGATATAATTTATTTCAAATAAAACTCTAAATTAAAGAACCAATTATTTAATCCATTCATAAAATGATTAAAACTCAGAAAATAGTGTTTTCATTTGAATCCTAAGTTTTAATAAGCAGGATGAACTATATTTAATTTTCTGCTTTTTAATGTTTGCAAATAAGTTCGCCGGCTTAAATTTTACTATTTAAATGGAAAGTGAAATATAAAAGAAAAATCAAATTTGAAGCCAAAAGGAAAATTACTCTCAATTGAGAATTTAAAGAAAAAACAGTCTCAGCAAGTTTAAAATTTGAAATCAAAATTGAATAAACCAAAATTTAATTGAAGCTTTTTGGCTCGAGAACAATAATCTTATCAGGAAGAAGAGAGCTTGGTCCTCTTAATCCTTCTGGGTCATATGGCAACATGATGGAAACCTGGATACCAATAATTCCTTGCTTTAATTTTGCTTCAGTCTTAACTGTTTTAACATAATCTCTCTTGGAAGCACCACTCTGAATGACAAGACCATCGAAATAGCTGATAGCCTTAGCTCTTTGACCAGTGAGCTTACCAGCAACTCTGATAACACATCCTTGGCCACCGGCATGTCTAACGTTTTTGATGATTGCGCTTACAACTCTCTTGTATGGCTTGTTCTCCATAAATGACTGTCTCAGCAACTCAGCTTGTACAGCTGGCTCTAATCCACGATCTGCAATCTTCTCGAAGAGGATATCGATATTGTGAGTTGGGACTTCAAGTCTTTGGGCAATCATGTTCTGTAATTGCTTGACTTTAAATTTATTTTCGCCAACGATCTCAGCAGGGTTGAGGACCTTGATGATGACTTTTATAGGAGTCTGATTCATCTTGAGTTCAAGGCCTGCGAAGCAATGAGACTGGAAAATCTTTCCGAAGAGTTCCTTGAGTTCTGAATACATCAGACCGTTCTTAATATATTTCTTTAGGATTTCAGTGTCCATGCGTATGGGCAAATTTTTTAAAAAATTTTATCAAACTAAAATCTTATGAATTTTATTTTAAAATTGCTTTAAACAAAAAGTCAACCCGAATATATTAAAATTAAAGTTTAAGATAAAATTTGAATTCAATTAATACATATTGGATATATCTGATTTTTATTATAACGGTTGATTCTGAAAGCCAATATATTCCCTTATTTGTAAAATGAAAGCTCTACATTCATTTGAATTTAAATTGAAATATAATATATATTTAAAAACTGATTTGAATTGTTATTTCATTAATTGATTACTAACAGTGAATTTCTTCCGAGCCTGTGAAGAGATTGACTATGTAACATCAAATAGTATGCGATTCGATTGTTACTCAAGAAGTAATATATTTTACTTGACCCATAAATAATTATTTTGGCAGAATTTCTGCCTGTATACGATGATGCGAATGATATTTATTGAATTCCAAATCAATTAGTCGAGGGATTTCAGCTGTATTAGAAAGGGCTGATTTTGGGTTCTCGATTTATCTCATATTCGGTAATATTTTTTGTTGAAATCTGGACAGGTTTGAATTATCATAGAAAGCCGTCACTACACCATTCAGGCTTTAAATATCGCTTAAACATATAAAATTGATATCAATTATATTCTTGACCTAAAACATCCTTAAACATTTCTATGATTCCCATGGGATTGTACAATTAATTTAATAGATCTGAGAAAGCTTCGATGGCGTTGAATACTAGATATAAATACACTAAATGACTAAAAGATCAAATAATTATAATTTAACGCTAGCTTAGGAGGCGAAGACGAATAATTATTATCACCAAACTCCACATACCCAAACATTACTGTTCGATTTGCAAGCTCACTAATTATAACCATATTTCACCCTATTGGTTTCGATCCCTGCCTAATCAGACTATTTTCATCATAGACCTTAGAGCCTTACAATGAGAAGCTGCCCAGTAGATTTAATAACTAGAATATTCAATGATGTGTATATATCCCACGGGACTCACTCCAAATCTTTTCTATACTGCAAATATGCTTGAGACACAGACTAGTATTACAATTGCACTCCCCTTAACCCTCTAAATCAACTCACGATCCTGACTATCCTGCAAGTAGTTTGAACGCGCCAAATGAATACCTTTCTGAATTCTTCCAATATATCTATTCCCTTGTAGATCTGCTGATTACTTCATGATGCGATCCTTTAAGAACTGCTTCGGAAGAAAGTAACAATTATCTATATTTTTCTTAATAAATTCCTCTTAAGATTAACATGAATATTAAGTGCCAAAGTGTTGGAAGTTTGATTGTTTTGCACTCCGAGGCTTCGAACCGGTCGCTCTTAAATCTCCGATTCAAAAACCTTACTCTTGAGCTACTTCTACATTCAATTGAAGCCATATTTCCTTATCTCTCTCAGTATTGTGAATTAAGACTTCTAAGCTATCTGTTTAATATTGATATTCTACGTTTCGTATTTCAAGGGATAGGCTATTAGCAGAATACCACAAAAAATAAATGTTAAATGTCAACTATTATTCTTGAAGTTTGCCCAATCAAAATGCCTAAGAAAACTCTTGAAAGAATATCATTTTATCAAATACCGAGTATCGTCAAAAAGAATTATGTTGAAGGATAATATCTGAAGTGGTTAAGATATAGACTATGGCATAGTGAAAAGAATTTGACTCCAAAATAACTTAAGGATAAACTAATTTAAAATAATGCATTGGCTTATTATTCACTTATGTGATGGAATCGTGAATTAAGGAGATTCTAATTGTTTATTAGCTTTTATAAAAATTTTGATAGTCTCTTTTAGCAATAAAGACGGGTTATTATTGCATGTTGATTGAATACCCACTTTATTGCTGAATTGTTAAAAATCTAATGTTTGAAGTTGATAATTCAAAAAAATGAATAATTTTGATAAAAATTTCTCAATTAATTCAAAGCATTGAAGTTCTTAATAATTGCCAAATCTGTTTTGGATAATATAATTGATTGAATATTTTGTTGTGAAGTTTTAGAACTTTTGATGAATAGAAAGGCAAGAGTAATCATGTGCAAATACTCTTTAAATTCAGATGATTTGTGTTAAAAACCAAAATTTTGCTTTATATCGTTTCAATTATATTTTCTAATTTGCAAATTTCAAATGCTTTTTCTTCTCCTTCAAAAACTTTTGGTCTTCACCCCGATGAATATAGATGAATTTGAAGAAGCTTTGGATCAAGAATTGGAACAGTATAAAGAGTGTTATAAAGAATACAATTTAACAATAGAAAAAACTATTCATCTGATCAATGAATTGAAATTGAGGTTTAAAAGAAAGACAAATTGAAGGCTAAGCAGAAAAATAAAATAAAGATGTTTAAATTTCTCTTGATTTTTTTGAAATTGTAAAATCTTTTAAGAAGGCCAAAGTTCAAGTTGTTTGCTGGCAGGAGTTGAATTTTTTCTTATAAATCTGTATGATTTAAATTTCTAAAAGATGAACCAGAAGATATAAGAATAGATACCAGCTACTAAAATATTTCAATATATCATTGAATTATTTATTCTTGATAAAATCTATGCAACGAATTATCACAAAAA
>JARJDX010045404.1:0-12232 GCA_030264735.1 Gymnusa sp. GC000175
GAATTAAAAGCAAGAGAGTGGTTAGTGGAAGAAGAATCTCTTGGCTTCGCTACTTTGTAAAGATATTTTTTTGTTTCATGTTTGAAATTTGCGATTTTAGCGCGAATATATGTTTAAGATTCAGTTACTCCTCATAACCCACTAACAACGATATCGCTCCCTCCACGAGGGAGTAAAAAATTCTCTTCCCAACAGCATGTCATCAATCAAATAGCTTTATGTGTGTAGCTCTTGTGTGTTCGTCTCCATGTAGTGTTTGTACTGAAATCCCATGTCTTCGTATAAAAGTGTATTTAATTTTTTAGAAAAATTAAATTTTTATCATATTTTGTGACCCTCGAAAAAATAGTTTGTATAAAGTCACTCCAGCAATAAAGTTATTAAAGATTTTTAAGAGGATGGCTCAGGGTGCTAGAAGGATACAAATATAAAGTGGAAACTGTAATTAAGTTTTGCTCTCCTTCAAAATAAAATTTATAACAGGTTGTCAAATTTTTATATATTTTTGTGCATTTTGTTGTGGTAATAATAAATTTAAAGCATATCTCTTCATTTGAAAATTTAGTTTCCGAAGCATACTTAACCGAAATAAATAAAACCAATAATTTGATAACTTCTTAGTCAATTTTTATTTTAATATGCATGTGCTTTATATCGTTGAAAAAAAGAAAAAAAATCTCCATTTAAGTCCCATTTGAAAATTAAAAGTTGGTACCAATAACTCGAAAACAGTACAAAATTTTGAGAACCCCTGGCGATTCTCCGCAAAAAAGTACTACAATAGAGTGCAAACTAAAATTATGTATTTGTTCATTTAAGAAAGTTATAAGCCAAAAACAAAATCGGCAAATATTTAAAGTTTCGCCTTATCTTACCTATGCATATTTTCGAAATAACAAATAGATCATTAAATTATTCTCCTAAGGGGGCTCTTTGCCCTAATTTAACCGACCTCGTATATTTTACGGTTATCGAGATCCCAATGGAGGAGCTTGAACAACGGACACCCTGTATATTAATAATGTAAAAACCTTTTACACTCCATATAACACATAACCGCCACTGTGCTATTAGATTTTAGGTACTTATTTATTTTTTTGTATATGTGCGGATGCTTGGCCTTTTATTATTTTTTGCGTTTTTTTTTGTCTAAAAAGGCTTTTTGCATAAATCTAGAAGGTTTTTTTCTTTAATGCGCCAATATGAAGCCGCCAAACAAAAAATAGTTAATACATATAATGAAAATTTCGTTTTTAACGAATATTTTGCTTAAACTTTTTTGCCTAATAATCTAATGCAACTCTGTTGAAATATAATTAACGTAAATTTAATTAATATTATTAGTTCATTTTTAAATTATCAAGTTTGCTTTATTCTTGCTATGATATTTCATGAATAATAACACGGAACTGACCGGTAATTTTGAGATTGTCCATATTAATTTTATTATTGTAAATTTAAAGATATATTATTATACTATACCTCGTTTTCTCTAAATATATTTTCAGAGGTTTTGATGATGGTGTACATAGAATTGGCAACTGAAAATCCGTGCGCCCAATTGTGATACGGAACTCTCCGGTAATTCTTCTTTACTGTCAAAGTAAATCTTAATAAACTATTTTTATCGAATTTAGAAAGGCCAAATAAATCTGTAAACATATAAATGGCATGTCTAACTTTGTCGAAATCCTTTACATCAAAAGGATTAAAATAATAATTATCAACGCCGATTATATTCTCAGGTACTCCATCTTTTAACGCCATTTGAAACTCATCTTCACTACAAGTGTTGTGATAACTTAATACCTCGAGAGCCACTTTATATTTCTGCTCGGATTTTTTAATTTCGTCGTACAGATGGGCGTGATTCAGTGCTAAACCGCAATAAACTGCAAACATCGTGAAAGCCTCTTCATCTTCTTTCGTAAAGCATCCGTAGCGTTTATTGACCATCTGCATAACACCTATAACAAGTCAAATATAGTTCGTGATTACGCATTTTTAATGCGGTTACCTATGATTGAACCTTTTTCTTGAAATATGGGCATGCACAGGATGGTATTAGTTTTATATCCAGTTATGTGATCTACATTTTTATTAAATCTAGGGTCTTCGTAAGCATTGGATATGTTTAGGATTTCTCCAGTTTTAGCAACATTGCCTGCTATACCGGTTCCCAGAGGTATTCTAATGGTTTTGAGAGATTTACTATCTTCTTTGTCTGCAGCAGTTCCTCTTCCGCCGACGTCAAATATAGTGGAGTATAATTCTTTATTTTCAGCATCTACCAAAAATAGTGAGGCTCTATCTGCGTCTACAAGGGTTTGTGCAAAATTCATGATCTTAAGAACAAGGGTATCAATGCTAACCATGTCTTGAAATATAGATCTAAAAGGTAAAATTCGTGGGGTAATTAATTGATCGGATTAAATAATATTTACAACTACCACGGTTATAGTTTCACGGTTATATACAGGGTGTACAAAAATTCTGGGAAAGTTCTTCTTATAAGAAAACGCTAATAACACAATTTTAAAATTTGGGATATTTTAATGTATTTTTTTTTGACCATACTGAGGTAAGTTATAGACAAATTGATTTTATGATTTTCCCCCCAGGGCACAAATTTTATTTTTGGGACGGTTAATAATGATCATTAGTACTTATTTTTTATAAAACATTCTCATTACATTATGTATATTAGAAACTTACCTCACAACGTCTAATAGGAAACCATTTAGTTGCCTTTGTTGGTCCATGTTGTTATATAATTGTGCATAATGTAAAGCAATTCCTCCCCAAACCAAGTAACTTAATGCTATTTCTTCATCTTCTTCATGGAAGGGACTTTCTCCCTCTTGTTTCCATAATTCTAGCACTGCTATTAATTCTCGATTAGATTGAATAACAGGCAGGCAAAGAAGGTGGAATTTTTCATTCTGTAAGAAAAAACATTTTTTAATACTCTTATTTATGAAAAATAACATCGCAGAATTGTAGAAGCGCTAGTGTGGAGTTTTCTAGCTAAAAACCTTCTCTCGCCCGGAATAGATGAGAAACCACGTTAAACTGTAGGTCCAAATGTAATTCCGGCATTACAGGCAGAGAAGGCGATTTACGTAAGGAGTGGCGTACTAAAAGCCACAAGGACAACGTCGCAAAAGTAATAATTGTATTTGTTAAAGTTTAAACTAACTGAAATCGTAAATATGTTTGGATAAGTCAGAAATAAATTTATCAATTTTTTATTTTACAATGTATACAATAACCTAACTCGTGAGGCACTCTGGTTTCAATATAATGTTGGAAAAAGTGTTGCATTAACCGTACATTTATCGTGTGGGTCAAATGTAATAATCTTCGTAAACAATAAGGGTTCAACAAAGGTATAAAACGTTACCCTCCAAGTAACTGTAAAATGGTTTATTAAAACATAAATATCTTGCAACTTTTGAAATAAAAATATATAAATATGAAAACTAATTTTGATCAAACTAATTTCTCTTCGAAAATCGTATTTTTTCCAACTTCTGGCAAATTGGAACTGTGGTCACCACACGACTTTCATTTACGAATTTTAGACATATTCGTCACTTTTGATAGAAACATAACAATATTTTATTAATTATTAGCTGAATATAATGAGTGTGTGTCTGCAACTTTATTTTGTTGAAATTTACGATCGAAATAATTTCACTAAAAATGTTGCTTAGTTACTTCTTAAAAAGTAAAATTAAACGACAAAATTGACAAATTAATCTAAACATTTTTGTACTCCAATGTTTTTTAACAAACCTAATAGTTTTTAAAATATTTGTAAAAAAACTAACACTTACACTTCCAGTGGGTGTATTTCAGCCAAAAGTTACCGAGACCTCCAAATATTTTTTTTATAAGCTTAATTATGAATTATAAGCCCGATAAGTTAAGCCGCTTGGACTGTAGAGACGACACAGACGGACACACATACTCCATCTCAAAAATTCAATTTTTTTAAATGATAAGAGTCAAAAACGGATATTTCCGCAAAAATCTTGATATTTTACATTTGCTTTGTTATAAAATGGTATAAAATGCGAAATAATACAAACCTTAACATTCTTATCGAATATTTATTACATTTCTAACAATTACATTACCAGGTCGTTAACTTAAAAGCAAAATCCGTAATTATAACAGTAATTTCTGCCTGTAAATATACAGGATATGTCGAGGAAGACCAATTGTATGGGCATTTGTTTGATTGCACAATGAATGAATTTTATTAATCCAAAAGTTGCACGAGACTACAAAAGGAAGAGTGTGCAACACTAGAATTCTAATTGCAAGTAGATAATTAATCGCATGTATAGAGTTTACAAAAATATTCCTCGCATTCCAAAGGTAATAAACGTTCGTGTTACCATGACCATGTGTTGGATTTATAAGGACACAAGCAATCATATCGTATATTGATGTAATGATGATGGCAATCAATAATAATCTTATCACTTATCAATAAATCATTGTTGAGGTTTTGAAATATAAGGTTAAACGAAGTTTATTTCTGGTACAAATGGTATAAATTGATCGAAATAATTTGAAGTGCATTTAAATAAATTTACTATAAGATAGAGTTTTTTTAATATTTTTAATTAACAATTATAGAAAAAAACCAAAAATCAAAACAAAAATATTCAAAAGTAGGAACTAAAATCGTTGAGAAAATAACCTAATTGAATTGACTAAAAATATTAAAAATCTGCATAGAAATTGTAAAAATGTAAATAAAAAGTCAAATATTGGAATAAAAATCTAAGAAAGATGTACAATCACTAAGAATCTTGATATTAATGTCAAAATTCGAAATATATTAATTTTTAAATAAATACAAAAACAAAAAATGTTGAACACCTAAATAAACATGTCAAAATCCAAATAAAAATGACAAAAATTGTAGAAAACGTCAATAAATGGTATTGGATAATAAAAATATCTTAAAAATCAGTTATATATCATTATAATGTCAGAATCCTAAAAAAATCTAAACATCGGTCAATTGTCAAAAAATAAAATATGTACATGTATGTCAAAAAGTTGTCTAAAATAAAAATGCATTAAATCCCAAATGAATATAAAAACAAAAATTTAAAAAAATATCAAAAACCGAATAAAAATATGAATAAAAATCCGAATGAAAATGTGAAAAGCGAAAACAGTACCATATTTGAAAGAATTTCTAAAATAAAAAAAAACCTGAAAAAATGTAAAATTGAAGAAATAGTAAAATCCGGTCAATTTTCCAAAACTAAAATACATAATTGGCGGCTCGTGACTTGAAATTGTGGGGGTTCTGACACATTCGAAAATTACAAACAAACTGTAAATGCGTGTTAGATAAAATATTTAGAAACGGAGTAAACGCGATAAACACGGGTTCTAGAAAATTTCTTGACAGTAAGTTATCCGTCGAAAATTTGTTCACCATAATTTTTTTCGATATAACATTCTTCACATGGGATTTTCTTCGAATGGTAATTTATTCGATGAAAATTTTTTTGATTAAAAATGTAATTGGTACTAATGGTTAACCAATGTGCGACCTCCTCTTCAAATGTTTATGTGGAAATATATTTTGTTGCTCATATAAATATTATACTACCAGTTTAATTAGGTTCTGGCGAATAAATTACCTTTCGAAAAATTTCCGGTAAGTAATTTAGCGGCGAACAATTTTTTAGACACAAAGATACACGAGCCACCCTTGCATATTAATAAAAAAACTTGATAAAGGTGTCCATAATAAAAATACATTAAATCGTTAATAAAAACAAAAAAGTCAAAATCCGAACGAAAATATCAAATATTTAAATAAAATTTTTAAAATATTAATAAAAATTTCAAAATGTGTTAAAAATGTCAAAGTCTGAAAAAATAATAAAATCTGAATAAAAAAAAATCACACCTGACTTTATCATACAATGAGTTTTTAAAATGTAAAATTTTGAAAAAATGATAACAGCATGATTTGTTTTAAAATCTAAAATTTTTTAATTTTTAAATTTAATTCTTAACTTTAAGACACTTTTGTACTTTTATGTTTTTTTCATAAACCTGATTGTGTTTCAAATATTTGCAAAAAACCGAAAAACCTCAACATTAAACTAACACTTCCGGTTGGTGGATTTCAGCCAAAAGTGACTGGGCTCTTCCAATTATTGTTAAAAGCTTACATACGAATTTTTGTGGTTATATCTTTAATAGTTTTTGAAAAAAAAACGCGTCACACACACACATACATCCACACAGACATTTTTTAATTTTGGTCAATTCTTGTTCAGGGGACACTAAAAGGTGTATTCCACTAAAATCTCAACTTTTTTTGACGATTACTATACTTTATCTATAATAAAGTAATATAAAAGTAGAAAACCAAAATCAGAAAAAAATTAAAAATTAGAAAAAAAAAACCTAAAATCAGAAAAAATTAAAAATGCGAATACTAATAATAACCTATATCAAATATCGGAATGCGGAAAATAAAATACAATTGTCAAAAATCTTGAAAAAAACAAATAAATTAAAAAATCCTTAAAAATAGAAATACATATATAAATTTTCTTTTAAATTAAAAAAAGTGTAGAAACGTTATCGGGGTAGCCTTACTCTGTAGAGAACACGTCCCCAGGTGGTAAATAGGGGAAAGCTTGGCGGACTGGCAAACCTTTGTGTGTGGAGTGCGGCAGTTCAATGGGTAGAAGGGAAATTCCGGGGACCAAAAAGACCGGAGAAGGAACTTCGTAACAAACTTCGCCAGCGAGCTGCTCTGACATATTTGGAGTTGAGGCCACTGGTGCACTGAGCTCCTAGATGGGGAAATCAGCCAGTATGGCGACGGAGAACCTCACGGTTAACGGCGGCAGCCAGGCTCTTCAGGAAGATCATAATCTTGGCGTTAGGTGGCAACCGACCGTAAAATCTAAATAGCCAAAAACTATACCCCCTAATTGGAATTACAAAAGCAAAAAGAATAAGAGTTACAATATTAGGGCGTCCCCTTTAAGCGACGTTAACATGGCCAATAAAGAAAATAATGCAAAGAGCGTCCTTTTAAGCGACGGCTTCTACCAAAGCAAACATTCGCAAAGCAAATATAAAATTATAAAGGCGACAAGGAATCTGGGATCGCTCACGGGACGAAGCCCAAAACCCGCAGAGACCCCGAAAAGAAGAGACATAAACATCTGTTATATACAAGAGACACGTTGTAAGGGATCAAAATCCAGAGAACTAGAACTAGGTGATCAGCTGGTTTATCATGCATCAGTCAAGAAACAGAATGTAGGTGTCATACTTGTTACCACCTCAAGAACTAATTAGTAAACATCGAAACGAAAACGAATCGTTTAGCTTTAGATTTCATAGCAATAAAATTAGCCTTAGATAATCAACCATGTCATGATCATCTGCGCAAACGCTCCCTCAAGTCAGTTGCAAAGATCATGATAAGAACGATTTCTCATATGGCATAAATAAAATTGTTGCTATCGTACCACCAGAACAGAAGCCAAGTTTGTCATTGGTGGCTTAAATGGGCATGCGGGCTAATTTGGCAAAACATGGGGGATTTGGTTATGGTAGCCTAAATAAGGAAGGAACACATATTTTGGAGCATTTTCTTCTTCTTCTTATTCTCTGTAGCGCTACAATCCGAGGTGGGGTTTGGCTGTCTGTACCACTTGTCTCCATTTGGGCCGGTCTTCTGCGATTTTCTGCCATATACTAGGTCTATGACCATTGTCGAGAGATCTTTGCGGATGTTGTCTCGCCATAATAATTTAGGTTTTCCTAACGGTTTCTTTCCTTGGGGTGCCTTTTCCCAAACAGATTTGATGAGTCTCATGTTGTGACTTTTTTGAACATGGCCTGCCCAGCGCAGTCGGTTTGCCTTTATCTTTTATACAATGTTAGGGCTATAATACATCTGGACTATTTTGGCATTCGTCCTAATTCTGTGTTGGCCTGTTACTGGGTCTTGGTAAGGTCCGTATATTTTGCGTAGTATTTTTCTCTTAAACCGTCTTACTATTTGGGTGGCAATTACGGTCATGGTCCACGGTTTGCACGCATACCACTTAGTAGGTCTTATGATAGTCTTGTATATTGTAATTTTTGATCGTCTACTGAGGTTTTTAGATCTTAATAAAGGTTTTATTGCGAAGTAATATTTGTTTCCTTGGTGGATGCGGTGTTAGAGCTCCTCATGGGTATTTTTTTCCGCTATTATCATTACCTCTAGAAATTTAAATGCTTTAACATAATATAACCATCATCAATGCCACCTGCCAGAAAAAAACTGGCCATCTTAAAATCCATAAAAGTAAAGAAAAAAGTCACAAATAAATTGGCTCCCTAAAAAAGAACTTTAGAAATTGTAAAGTTATACTCGGAGTGTCGTTAACCACCAAACATAGAATCTTGGTATTAGTGTAAAAATTGCCTAAATCTATTAGAACAAGAATAGACAGAACACCTCAGATTAAATGAAAAGAGCTTACTGGCCCTCTCTTCTGAAGGAATTGTGCGAATATCTGATAAAGAAATTACCGCCGCGAACTAATCAGGTTTTCCTGATCCAAGATATGTACTACAATGTCCGCATCAGAGTCAAAAGTACCGCCGGCCTACGTAGTAAATTCGAGATAAAAGTAGGACTGCATCAAGGCTTAACTTGGTGATGGATCATTATAAAACACTCTCAACCTCCATTGCCGTGGAACCTTTTGTATGCAGACGACTGATCGCTAACACAGAAATCAAGTAATATACGTTACAAACCACATTTACTTTGTGGTACCTACCTACCCTAGAGTAATCGGGCCTCAAAGTCATCCGATTAAAGACTGAGCGCCTAAAATGTCAGTTAAGCAATAACAGCAGCCCAGTCACAATCTATTACCATTATAGTGAGCCAGTACCTAAAGTAACTTAATTTAAATACTTTGGCTCAGTAATGTCGGATAAAGATATAGAGGCAGACTTTGCGCACAGAATCAATGTAGGGTGGAAAAATGGTGATCGCTAACCGAAGTCTTATGCGACGCTCACTTGCCCGTCCGGACCAAGGGTAATATTTATAGGACTGCAGTAAGGAGTGCAATGATGTACATAAGGACGACCCCATACCACCTTGTGGCCCAGACGACCCCACCTAAGGTGGGAAGATGCAAAGAGGAAGAAGAAGAAGCGGAGAAAAAAAATTAAATGATCAGAAAAATAGCTATTAAAATAGCCAAAAACCTGAATAAAAATATCAAAATTCTGAAAAAAAACTTGTATTATGTCACTTTTACACGTTTTAGGCGTTTTCTTAGTGCTTCGCATGCTAATTTTGTTTTTACCATGCGTGAATTCATTACCTGCTGTACGCCTTAACATAGCTTTAAAAAGAAACGTAAAGGAAATATTTAGATATTTTCCTTACCCAAAATATTTAATATATTTCGGGAACCACAGGTAAAAAGCGCACAAACATCTCAGCTGGACAACTTATCTGTTAGCTACAACTTATACACCGTTTACAAAACAATTAGTAAAATACCAACAGATAATATTAAACAATGACAATGTGCAACGCGAATGCAATATATCATAGCTATTTTTAATTGCACTATATCAAATTTAACATGTATGAGAAAGTGGGCAGATTAATAAAGTGTAAAAATATTTGCGCCAGCATTATTGCATTCCTTAACTTCCAAGAACTTATTAAGCTTACCTCGGTGGAGAAGTCATTTGTAAAGCGTGGATCTCCGCGTGATGTTCTCAAGGGCTCCAGAGTTCGAGCCACGTAGTTTGGCACATCACCTCCGTTTCTTAAATTAGAACTGACACTTTTTATATCTGGACTTAAAATCAACAGATTTTGGCTGTCGGGTAAATATAATCTAAAAAAAAAAGAATACGTTTATGCGATTTGAATCTAATGATATTAATGAATTATTATAAAAAAGTAATTTATTTTAAAATTTCTATAAATTGATTTTTCTGAAAGATAATTAAACTCAACCTAAGGAGCCCGAATAGCGTTCAAAATCATAAAGAAATTTTATTGCTAAAACATGATTATATTTTATTATTAAAAAAGATTATATTTTATTACTAAAATAAGATTAAAAGTATTTATTCTGAAAAACGCAACTTAAATGTGCGGTGTTAGGTAAATAAAAAACTCATTGTAAGTTAATGTAAATTAAATTAAGGTAGGTAAGTTAAGATAAGGTTAAAATAGCGTGCAATAATTTAAATATAGTGGTTACTCTTTTGCTTATTTATATAATTTTTAAAACTATACCATAGAAGAAACAATGCTTTTTATAATATAAAAATTAACTAACAATGATTCTTTTGAAAAAATCTTGCTAATAATACATAGTACAAGGATGAGTTTTTAAAATATTATATTTTGAAAAAATGATAACAACACATTTTGTTGCAAATTTACCCTTATGTTTTTTTCCATAAACATGATGTTTTTTAAAATATTTGGAAAAAACCGAAAAACCTAACTACCACTTCCGGTTGGTGGATTTCAGCCGAAAGTCACTGGTACCCCACAGTTTTTGTTAAAAGCTTTAATATAAATTTTCAGTCAATCCCTCTGGGCTGTAGAGAGGATATAGACAGACAGACACCACTTCGAAAACAACTTTTTCTAAATAAGCGGAAACGAAAACGGATATTTCCGCAAAAATCTCGATTTCGAAAATTTTCGCCATTACTAATTACTATACACATCCTTCTACTTCGTAAATAAACGTACAACGCCACTTTGAGCGCAAATAACAATTTTTAAAAAGTCGAAAAATATTAGCATTCCTAAGTCAAATCGCGACGAAAGATTTTTTACCGCTCTTTTGAAACAAAAATTCACTTTTAGCTACTTGCAACGCAAATAACAAATTTTCAGGTATTTTTATTTCAAAAAAAAATCTAAAAAATATTTACCACCCCCAGGTTAAAATCGACACGAAGTAGAGATTTTTTACGCTCTTTTGGAACAAAAGGTATTTTTAATTTTGAAAAATCGATAAAAATTTAGCACTCCCAAATAACTGCTTTTATTATTAATTTTCCAAAAATATAATGCCATCCATTCACTTTGACGATTTGAGAATGCGACTTATGTAAAACTCAATGCGATAAAGGATACAATTTCAGTAATTTAAAGTGAATTTTAAGCGTACCGTGAATTTTTTCAACTTATATTTTATATCGGACGAAATAAGGGCGGTATAAATAGCGAGGATATGGGAAGAAAATAATCTTTCGGCGCATCATATAATTTAAGAAAAAAGAAATTTTAAGGAAAACTTTGTTCGCGCTAAGGAAATGAAGGGAAAAATGAAAATTTTGTTTTTTTTGGGGGTTGTAAATAAAAGCGTCTTCGAAGTGTGGGGACATTTTTCGATAAAACGACTTTTGTCCGTTAAATTATGGCAATATAATTTGAAAAAATACTCGGGAGAGTGCGGAAATCCTTCAGCGTGGACCCCAAAAACGACCCCCAACATACATATTAACGAATTTTTTGTCATTTGGGTTTCTCGCCGAGCCCGATCGAATGCCATTTTCCGCATTCTGCTAAATAACGCCATTTTCGAGATATAGCGTCGCGACGCCAAATTTCAAAAGCGACTGGACGCCCTACTGTTCGCATTGCAGGAACTTTGTGGAGTTTTGTATAGACAAATTTTGTTATTGAGCCATGGACTGATACCGGCAGTTTCTAAAAGCTAAGTGCGACAAAATGTACCCTTTGTTTTTTAAAAAAAACCGGATTTTTTGACTCCCTGACCGAAGAGCGTCGTGCCCTAAGATTTTTTTTATAGATTTTTAGACTATCTTTAATTTTTCTTAAGAAAAATTTTTGATCAAAGTTGGCGTTTCGGAAATTTAGTCTTTAGTATGCACTTTTTTTATTAAACTAAAATATTACCGAATAGTTGATGAGGAATAAAATCACCTTCTGGCCCAAACTACCTGCCGCCCCAAACTACTTTTTAGCCCAAACCACCTCCTGCCCTAAAAAACTTTCTAGTACAAACCACCTTTAAGCCCAAACTAATTTATTCCTTCTAGCTCAAACTTTCTGCCATCCCAAACTACTTTCTAGCCCAAACCACCTCTAAGCTCAAACTACTTTATTACCTTACCTATTTTCTGACATAAACCTTTTTATAGCCCAAAC
>JARJDX010045413.1:0-18071 GCA_030264735.1 Gymnusa sp. GC000175
TATCGTGAAATTTGGCCAAATCGTCAAAATGTTAATTATTTTTGATTAAATTATAATGATTTTAGTTAAATTTAGACAATTTTCTAAAACTGGGACATTTTTAAAACTCAGCGGGACGCGGTACAGTTCTTTAAAAAGCGGGACTGTTCCGCCAAAATCGTGTCGTGTGGATACATAATATATTTTTTGATGTTGTACACACGAAATAAAATATATATTATCTTTTTTTATTTACCCCCCCCCTAGACCAGTTGGCTGGAAACGCCCCTGCCTGTGGCAGCCCATCGCTACCGATGCTTGCATGGATGCTCCAGATATCTCTGCCGTGACTTTCTTGTCATGAAGCGTGTATTTTGATCCATATTGCAGATTAAGTACATCTATAAAGCACCTTCACATCGTTAAACTAAGACTTATACACAGAATTTTTCCAGTAAACTATTTACTACTAATGCCCCATGCAGGGGTGACAGAACCGCTCCCTGTGGTAGCCCATGACTACCGATACTTGCATGTACCAGTTTAATACTAGATTGAATAGATTGCACCTAAAGCTTTGATTATATTGTATATATTTAAGATTTAATTATTTAAATACATTTGGTAGATTATGTGCAATACTAAACTTAATTTAAAATTTTTAGTAATTAGGAGAAGTGTTCGTCTTTTAATTTTATTATAAATTATTAAGATAAAAGTGTCATCAACATAAAATTAATTAAAAGTTTATTATGGTTTGCAAATATTTCAAAGTTTAAACAAAATTTAATAATAAATTATTTGTTTAATATATTCTATCAAAATTAATTATATAAATTTAATATTTTGACACAGGTCTATAATAATTTAATATATCAATATTTTTTTATTTATGATCAATCACTTTAGGGAATTAAAATTATGTTTTACATGATGAAATTGTATCAGTTACATGGGAGTTTTATTTACAGATTGTTTGTTTTGCAGTATTATTTACAAATTAAAATTAAAATTCATAAAGACTATTTATTTATTAAGAAGAATTCATATCATAACATAATAAGACGTTGCGTTGAAAGGATTCATTGAACGTAATATGAAGTTCACATGACACTGTCTTTTTGTCTGACTGACAAACCATATATTTTAAAAAGAAAAAATATCTTTAAATATAATACCAAAATACCATTATTAAAAATATATGGCTAAGATGAGAAAAACTAGCTAAAGGTTACAGAAATGAATTGAACTTCTGGAAAAGATCAGCAAATAGGGTTTCGCCAGATTGAAAGAATGGAGTAAACAAAGCTGCCAAGAAAAATTTTGTTCTGAAAACTTTACAGGCGTATAAAACATGAACGCGTTGAAGCAGAAACGACAGAGACGGCTTCGGAGGACAGTATATCTAAATATACAGATAAATAGATTTATTATGCAAAAGGAAAATACCTGATTTATATTTAAAATTAAAAAAAAAAATAAGTATAAAATAAAAATAAAAAAAAATATAAAAATTGTATACAGGGTGTTCCAAATAAAATTCGACTGGCTGTTTTCTTAGTTAATGTTCAGATTTCAAGAAATTGCTGAAACACGTTGATTTTAGTTTTAAGGGGGACAATACTCGGGCATAGTTTCTTCTTCATACCTTTATCCCTCTATAACACAGAGCCACACCCCAAAAATCCTAAATGGGAAGGAGGGTGAAGTGACACATCAACTTAAAGCTCTTTGTATCCAGATATGCATTTGTTTAACAGCCGGTCAAATTTTAGTTGAATTACACTATATTGGCCAGTGAAATATCCACAGAGTATGTTAAAGGAAGGCTTATCTATTTGAGTTGACATTTTTAGAGAATTTTGTATCGAATATAAGAACGTTTTTATACATACGAAGCGGTATTGAGATATGGTTAGCCTACTTTAGAACAAACACAAATTGAAATCCAAAATAATTTATTATATAACAAAATCTCCTCTTAGACTTATTACAGCGAAACCCGCAATATCACTAATCCTTTCAAAAACAAATTTTTATCATGCTTTGCAAACCAGTTATCCACGGCATTCATTACCTTCTAATTCGAAGAAAATTTGGGACGTTTTAGACTCCTTTACAATTGAGCAGAAGATGATAGTTCAAGGAACCCAAATCTGATGAATAAGCATTGTTCAAGCAATTCAAACACAAAATTACCAACAGTTTCCATTGTGCGCTGGAGCACTGTCTTGCAAAAATAAAACAATTTTGTGCAACACTTCGCGTCTTTTCTTTACCATTTTTTCTTGTAGAGAGGTTAATAAAAATGAATAATATTACAAAATTACAATTCTTTCCTTATCAATATATTCGATTATAATTACTTCACGACAATCCCAAAAAAGCTGAGGCAAGTTAGAGAACCAGTCTAAACATTATTGTTTTGTTTCTTCTTCTTCATGTACCATATCCTTTCAGGACGTTGGTTACCATCATTGCTATTCGTACTTTTTCACCAGTTGCAACAGAGTGTGCATGTATTCGTTTTATACCACTTTCCTATACCACTTATACCACTTTCCTAGTTTCTTCATCCATATTTTTCTTCGGCCGGTACTGCGTTTGCCGGTAATTTTTCCTTGTATAATGTTTTGCAGTAATCTATATTTTTGTCCCGCAATACGTGTCTATTCTAGTTTTCTTTTTTTTTACAAAATTTTTAGATTTCGGTATTTTTATATAAGCGTGCTAGTGTTTCAGTGTAACGGACTCCCTCTGTCCAAAAGACTTTCAAGATTCTTCTAAAGTACCATAGTTCGAAGGCCTTAAGTCGTGTAATGTCGTTTTTGTTTAGAGTCCAGGTTTTAACACCATACAATATGATAGAAAATGACCATAGTAGACGAATACGCAAAAACAGTCTAATATTTCTATTACATGCGACTACGTTAATTTTCTTAAAAGTACACGGGTTTATTTAATATAAGTCCTATTTTCAATTTGGCTACCAACATCCTTATGTAAATGAAATCCAAGATACTATCATTGATTATTTCCAATCCTGTCGCCTACCATGGCATAAGAAATTACGTGCTGCTAATTACGAAAAGTTTTGTCTTCTTGATGTTAAATTCGAGACCGGTCTCTTTAAATTTTATGACGAGCTTATCTATGATGTTTTGTTCTTTTGACTGGTTGCCAAAAGTATTGTGTCGTTTTAGCATTCGAACTATGGCTATACAAGAGAATCTTGAGAATATCATGGTTGCAAAGAATCACTAATGAGGTATTGAGGTGAATGCCAAAAAAGCCAGAAATAGTGAACACGGTAAAACGTCGTAAACTAGAGTATCTGGGCCATATTTTGAGGAATGGAAATAGATATCAATTGCTCTAATGCATACTGCAGGAAAAGATCGAAGGGAAGCGTCCCCCTGACAGATTGTCTTGGCTGGCAAACCTCAGAGCCTGGGTTGGGAAGAGCTCCGCAGAATTATTTTGGATAGCAACCAATAAGATCAAGATAGCGTTGATGATCGCTCAGATCCGGCACGGATAGGCATGCAAAAAAGAAGATTGTGCCGTTTAAGTTACGTAAATTATTTATAATATATTCGTTCATTATAACGACTTTTGCCACTTTAGTTAATGCCTCTCTGAAAACTTTCTCCGAGTACATATTAAACAGATAGGGCTACAACACCCCTCCTGATCTTAACTTCTGCAGCGCATGTGTCCTTTAGTCTCACCGTTGCAGTCTGCTTCTAGTACAATTATGCTGCGATACGGATCCAATCCAATATCTTTAAGGATTTCTGAGACTGTGAGCACCTCATGCCTGACCGGATCAAACGCCTTCTGGAAATTAAAAAGCGGGCCAATAAGTCTACAGACATGTCGCGTCATCTTTGGGCAAGTACGTTTATCTTTAATAAAGCTTATCTGGTACCAAGACTAATGCGGAAGCCAAATTAGGAATTGTATTTACTGGATACTTTGTTAAAAATTACTTTAAAAAAGATTTTCAGAAAATAACTCATCAAGCTTATAATTCTGTAGTCGCTACAGATTTTCGCAGTTGTTATTTTTGGGAGTGTGATAAATATTGATTTTGTCTATGCACTAGGTATATTATAATATATGTTATTGAAAATTGCGGTTATTGCTGCTAGTACCCCATCATCATCTATGATTTCTTTCGTTTTTATTGAATGTACTTCTAATGTAGATACAGTTGGCAGTGAACTCACGCCAACATCATCCAATAATTTAGTGATCTATTTGTTTTTTTTTTTTAGAAGTTTTCATGGTCACCATTATATTACTCTGATATGCCTTTTTTTATAAACCGCAGCAAGTTGTTTGACTTTTGATACACTTTGAAAACGTCATATTTTGTATCCATTTCTTCGATTTCTTTGTATTGGCCGGCCAGATATTTTGCTGCAGTTGACCTAATTTTATTTCTCATAGTTTTTTTGTTGCTCTTTATGTAGATGCCATTTTCACATTAGTTTCAGTACTTCCCCTATTATCCATAATTTTTTCCTGTGTATCAAGCATATCTTCGTATATCTGCTTACCCCTTTAAATACAGGTACTGAACGATTACCCGCTACTCCACTTTTGAGTTGCACATTTGCGCCCGACATGTTTTTTCTTAAATTTTATTACACTATTCTTAAACTTTTTTACGTGAAGGTTCACACACACTTTTCTAATAAGTTGTTGTTTGTTGCTATAGTAACGCAATAAAGTAGGTTACATACATGATTGTTTTATTTTTTGTTTGAACTGCATAATATTAAAAAATAGAAGAGAAGAACGTCATGGCTGAAGAACGGTTTGGACAAACAACAAGCGCACTCTTCAGGGCAGCTACCAATAAAATAATAAAAGCCAACATTCGTCTAACTCTAACGGATAGGGCATCTTAAGAAGAAGAAAAAGACGTTCAAATAATATAACTTAGTTAATTATAAAATTTCGTTAAACTTAAAAGGGAGCATGGCCCCCTATGGCCCACCCCTGAATACGTCAATGATATAACTCATGATGTAGTTTAAAGTTCAATTTTTATCTTAGAAGTATCATAACATGTCGACATAATTGCTTAATAACTAAAGTTGTTTTAAATATAAAGATTATAATTAAAGTTTTAATTAATTTGCCTGTTTGTGGCATTTTTAATATATAAAACATTAAAAAAAACATCAAATACAAAACTCTCGATTTTCTTTCGCTACCTTCTTTTATTGCCACATTGAGAAAATTCAATTGGATTCAAATTATTGAGATTAAAAATAAATCAACAAAATATATAACAAAACAAAAACGCAGTGATGGAAAATTAAATAATCTTACTGTTGCAATTCTTTGTAGTCCTGCAAAAAACCGCAATTTTAGGATTTTATTTTTAAATTTCCTTTGTTTACATACGAAATAAATAAACGATTTATTAAATTTTCTGAAAAAATATTATTTGCAAAAAATATAATTTAGAATGCCCCCTTGGGGACACATCATTTATTCTCTTATATAGGGCTTCCCATTTGTAAAAGTTGACATCCCTCATGCCCCTAGAGAGTACAATTTTTAAACAATATACTAAAACCCTGAATTGACTAAGATTTAGTCAACTTGTAATAAGTTGTAATGTAACTACCTGGTCAGTTAGTTGGGAAGTTACGGAGTCATTGCTAGAAATTCCATAGAGACGAAGTTAATATAAGTCTATACCCAAGCCTGAAACCGTTGCATCCCTTACTGGTGAATGCAACTGCACTGGCGGAAATTAATCTATTATTATCAGCTAATGGTTTTAGTAGTCGTATCCGTCATTTATCATTCGATGGAACCAATAAAATTATATTTTTTAATCTTTAATTTTTATATTTGCAAATTATTTTTGAAAAACCGATAAACTAGAATTGGGGAAGCTGAAGAGTCCTGAACGTAATAAAATAATTCAAAATTCTACAAATAAATATAATTACAAAAAGAAACTTCGTGTTGACCAATCTTTCCTTATTTTTATAATAATATCTTACAGGCTGAGGTATATCAGGATTTTTGACAGGGATGGCTAAATAAGGGCACAATGAAGTACATACCTTATCATAAAAAAATATTTATATACCTTCCTTCTTCAGCTGGTAATTATTATCACCAGCACTCGCTTTTCAACTAGGTTTTGATCCAAATACGGTTTTGGATTTAATAACTCAAGTAACCAAGTGCACCTAACCAATCCATTAGTTAACATTCAATATTTTTTGTTTATTATGACTTAATTGAATCCAGTTAATGCAAAATGGGACAAGTAATGCAGCACGAACTAATATTTAAATACCTAGGCGCAGATATAACAAATTATAGAGATTTTCAAGATAAGGAATAATAACAGGTGACTAGGCAAATAAAGCAGCATAATTTAGAAAAATAAACACCGTAGACAACATACGAAATCAAAAATTTAGATAGTAATTAAACCAATATTAACCTATGCAGCAAACCCAAAACCACCGGAAACTTCTAATACGGGATATGGACTACTAGAATCTGTAGAAATAAAGATGCTCCTACGAACAAGTAAACGCTCTTGAATAGAGAATGAAGCGAAGACACAGATAATATAATCAATTGTGCACTTAAACAAAAACTGGAGTTGGAGGGTCGCTAAAAGCAAAAAGACAATGATGTATTAGTGGAAGTGCGACAACCTTAACATCGCAGAAGGATAGTTCAGAAGAAGAAACAGACCATTTGAGCCTACAATTTAAGAAAGAAGAAGAAAACTATTTCCAACTTTACTTATTAATAATGAAATACAAATACAATAGTATATTTAGTTTCTAGCAAATTTATATTGAATTTGTAACCGTTCGTTTCATTTACGTAAAATTTCAATGCGCAAAGTTTAAGTTGAGAATTGTCCGCTCTAACAGAGCGACCGTTTCAAACGTGTTTATACAAAGTTCTACTCAATTATATAATTTTAACTTTTTATTGAAAATTTACTCAGACTAGTTAGACAGTTATCTCTGACCGTTGGATAAAATATAAAAATGTATAAAATTCCAATTTGTTTTGTAGTGCAGGAGTAAAACGCTGTCTCCTAATATTACAATAGTCAAGATGAAACTTTATTCATTTAAATTAATTAAATTTAATTAAAACACGAATTAAATTCTTGACTACTGTGAACTTATCGATTAAAATTTAAACTGCGAGCAAAAAAGCAGAAAATAGATTTAGATTTGTAGGAGCACACATGTACTTTTTTTTAGTTTTTCCTTTTTGGCAGCTGTAAAACCCATGAGAAAATAGAAGTTTTCTTAAAGGGTAAAAAAGTTCACTTTTTTAATATATTTTTAAATATATGTAAGACATAGATTATGTTTTATAAATGAACCTGAAATATAAAACAAAATCGGAAGAAAATACATTTTTCCGTAAACTTGAAACATAAATATAAATAATATTTGTTCAGTTACATCTCTAGGTATAATATCACTTTGAGTCAACTACTCAACGTGATTTAAAACGTTTTTTTTTTTTATTTTCATTACTCACCACAGCAGTTTTTAAAGTTTATACTTCTTCAATCTCTTAATGCAGCTGAACTTATTACAATCCTCTTTAGACTCATTCATCAATTTTATTGTAGTTTTACAAATATATGATATTTTAATAAAAAGAATTTATGTAGTAATTTTTTTTGTTTATTTGATGAAACAACTTTTGCAAAAGTTTTTTTTTATTAAATAACCAAACGAAATAACATTAAATACCACAAAATTCTATCTTCTTGTTTTCACTACAAATGGAACAATTGAACTAAAAAAAATTTAAAAAAATATAAACTTGGGCAGTTTATAAAAAAAATTTAAACAGGTAATTAATGATTTTGTAGTATTGAAATAAAAAAATTAAATCATTAAAAATTTAGTAAAAGGTTAGGAAAAGATTCTACACTTAAGATACCGAAAGCTTTGGGTTGGAAAACAAATTATTTACTGAAGTTGCAATCGCAATTCTGCAATATTGATGTCATCCTGATTTATGAAACATATATTCGCAATAAAGTCGTGAAAAATATGTATCCACTGCGTCAACTCCTCCACGAAAATGTAAACAGGCGATCAAAACATAGATTGGGAGTGCAAGATAGTTTTTATAGGAGAAATATACTGCATTACTGACATTTGAATTATTTGTATTTCTTAAAAAAAAACTAAATAACTACTCCTTTGATATAGGTCTAAAGAGTTTTATAATAATAACAATAAGTTTATTCATCAAAATTACATACTACAGTACGTGTGTGATATGTCGGAGTGAAAAAAAAGAAAAAATATAATAGAACAAAATGAGAGTTAGTGGTCGTCTAAGAACTCTTTGACATTAAAGTACGCTTTGTTTACTAGAATATTTTTATTGTAATTAATAATTTTATTGTAATCCGGCTGCTGAGTATAAGACCGTCGTGGGGTCGCGCCCCACAGCATGCAAAATATTTATTCAAATATTTAAATGTCCAACACTGCCCCAACTCCCAAACCCGCCTTGCCAGCGTGGGGTTTTATTGCTAAAAAAACCTTCTCTGGTCCAAAGTTAGATGAAAAATCATGTAACTCCAGTGGTTCGAAATCCACGCTAAACTGTAGGTCCACCTGTAATGTAAGTTGCCAGCATTACAGGCAGAGAAGAAGGCTATGCGCCAGGAGTGACGTCCTAAGCTGACGACGACGATTGTAATTAATAAGTACTATTTGATTAATTACTTTTTATTAAATTAAATTATTTTTTCATAAATTTCAAATTTTTTAATAATCATAAATTAAAAAATCAAACGTCTACGTAAAGTTGGGACAGAAAAGAAAATCCACAATTAAATGAAACAAAAAATTGGGCAGGATATTCAAATGAAATAAACTAAATGTTTGAAGGAAAGGATCATCTGGAATATAAAGAAAAATCGGGTAACATATTTAACAAAATAAGACATATAAAACTAGCCACCACCAGTTAAAATGATTTAATGGGGGCTGCAAAAAAGCTTTTGACAAAAAGAAGTTATTAATCCAGGCATAGAGAAAGCATTAAAATATGGATAATTTAATTAAATTATAAAGACAAGCAGCAAAATGTAAAAAAACTCTAAGCAAAAAATGCTGCTCATTCATACCAAATATTCTAGCATCTAGCCTAACAGAGTGTTGGAAGAAATGCAAATCTATCGAAAATGTAGCTATACAAGATCACAAAAGTAACTCTTCTATTTCCTAAAGCATGTTGCGAAGTAATATTAGCACGGACCACAACGTCCAGCAGATAAACGACCTGTTAACTAAAGAGGTACGCTATGACTTGCTTAGCGAAAACAGAATTTAAGGAATTCAAATCGTGAAGCAGTTAGTAAAATATCGTATTGAAAGGTACTTTGAAGGCAATAATCTGCTTTTCCAGAATAAATGGAGTTCAGACGGGGACTAGCCTTTTTCTAGGAAACAGACGGTAGCGGAAATATTTATCGATGCATTACGATAACGTAGACATACCGATTTTGTTATAAAACTGTAAAGAATACGCAGTCGCGGACAGAATAATAAGCTTTCTTCAAAACATTAAAATCTTCTCAGTGAACGACAGTTGTGTGTTAAAAATAATGGAGAACTGATGGGACCTAGGCATTCTTCAAGTGGACTACCACACACTTGTTTAAGATATACACTGCTGACTTATGAAATAGGAAGTATCTTATGTACAATGTGCTGATGATTTTTGCATATATGCAACAGAAAGCTTTGTAACTAACAGTCTAAATTAGCTTCGTGGGAGGGGTGGAGACATTCTAGAGATGGATGGAAAGCAAAGGTTTTGGGTGCTCCCCTAAAAAAACGAAGGGAATGTCAGTTGGGCAAGTATATCTTCCCGATCAAGTTTCTTGATATGATTTTTGAAAGTAAGCTGAATTTTAAAAGCCACATAAATTCAGTGGAGGCAAAATGTAAAAAAGGATTGATTCTTTGACGTGCAGTATCCTCGACGTGGCATGGTTCAGACCTTAAAATATGTTATAAAATATCGACAGAATACAATATAATAAGGCAATGTATGCTTAGGGCGCTGAATTTTACAATCGTATTGCTAACTGAGGCTACGAGACAAGCCTGAAATTATGAAGAGAAATATTTCCAGCAAAATTCATTTCAAATTGTATGGGGAAAACAAATAATACGACAATGGAAAAATTGTATTGCCTAGCAAAATGTACTCTTACGTAGAAATATTGGATTTCGAAGAAAACATTTTTTCAAATTAGTACTAAAAATTCCATATCTGAGGTTTTAAAACATCAAAGAGGAGGAAAGTCCGCATCCTGTAGGGTTGTCTGTTGTTTTTTGTCCGCCAATATTGGATAATAACTTACGTCTAACGTAATTTGAAAGTCGATTAGAATAAGAATAGAAAAGAAACCACTAGCACTCACAACCTAATACGTCGGAGTCGGAAAACAACAATAGTTGGTTAAGGTAGACCGAATAAAAAATAAAATTAAGGAAAAGGAGTTATCCTAGAAGCCCAGTTGATGTACAGGTCTGACTCGGCTCGGGCACCTCAGGATAGCCACTTTCTGTACTCACTAGATGTGAGCTCCTGAGAGATTCGTTCATGATTTACCTTACTAATGCTAATAATGCGCCCTCTATGTAACCTATACAGGGGCGTAGCCAGAAATTCAGCAAGGGGGGGAGGGCTAATTTTATAAGGGGAGGCTAATTCCATTTTCGGAAGAATCTGTCTAAAATATAATGAAACATTTTGATGCAAAATATGTGCGGAAATAGTTATTTTGCGTAATCTAACGCAAATTTGCACTATCACCAGCTTACGTAAGGCTTCGCCTTGAAGGACGGGGGGGGGCTGCAGCCCCCTAGCCCCCTTCTCTAGCTACGCACTTGAACCTATATATTTATATATATAAATGCTTTTAAATGAGAGCTAATATAAATGATAATTTGCTAGTTCAAAACATTTTCTTCACTCTGTATTTTTCTTTTTAAAAAATAATTTGTCACCTTTTAAAAATATGTGAGTTAAAACTGATTCCAAGTAATTCAATTGAGCCAAAATTAATTATTTCTTTCACATGTGATTTAAATAAACCAACACTTGACAGTTAATTAGAAATTTATTGGAAGACTAGTAGGTGCGTGTTCCGTTTTGGTGTAAATAAATGAATTGTATAAAATAAGTAATGTCTTTCTATATGCCTATTATCATTATTCAAGTAATCTGACGCTTCGGTTTTCGTAGAACGTAAGCCAATTCGGTGGGATCCTGTTACCAAACCGGTAATTTTAACGTAGACGGAGCGTATGAAAACTAATGTACTACAATGCCATTTGTTAAAATCACTGATTCGTTTATTAATCTATTTTATTAAGTAAATGGTTTGTAATATATATTAATCAAAATCATAATTATATTTTGGTTTGTTGGTTTTTTTTTTTTAAAAAAAGAAACAAGAATGCCTTAAGTAGGCAATATTTATACGATTTTTCATAGTTTTTTTTAGATTTAAATATTTATTATTGAAACTTACCTAAGCTTGTCCCAAGCCAGGTGGAAAAATAGTAAAGGGAGAAAGAAATACCTTGAAAAAAAAGGATTCTTTTGGCCCGGATGTACACTCTTGAAATACACAGAAATGCCGAGTAGGGTACCAGTAACGTCAGCTAGAAGCTTAAAAGATTAAAGAGTCAGACTAAATTCTAGGCCTTAAATGACGACTCCACTGTTCTAGGCAGAAATTACTTCAAAGAAGACCTAACACAAATTATAGAAGAATTCCGCAAACAAATATTCGGAGGAGATCTGAATATTAGAGTGGGTAACAGATAAACAGTAAAGAGCACGGGGAAGAAGTAGTAAACAACAACTAATTAAAATAGAAAGTCGTAGTCGTCAGCTGTTTAGGCTGCCACACCTAGCGCACAGCCTCTTCCCTGCCTGTAATACTGGCAACTTACATTAGAGGTGGACCTACAGTTTAGCGTGGATTCCGAACCACCATTACAGACTTCTCATCTAACTCCAGACTCCTATAAGGAGGAAGGGAAATGAAAGAAGAAATAAACAAAGGTGGAGGAGTGACCAGAATACTAAATTCACCAAAACCAAGTGTTCAAACTTTATTACTTGAAAGTTAGGGACATTAAAAAGGCCAACAAAAATGAAAATGACAAAAAAAGACTTATGGCAACAAAAAATGAGTTTCTAAGAAGAAGCTGCGGATGATCAAAACTCGAAAGAGTTTAAAATGAAAACTTTCGAACCGAAATGATAATAAAAGAACAAATAAAAAAAGAGATAAAAACACAGTAACTAACATGTAAAAGGGATGATGAAAGACAAATGGAACAGAATGGATACCACCAGAACGAAGAAAAAGGGGATGGCCACGAAGGAATGAATCAATGATTAAAAGAAATCTAGAAAAAGATAGATAAACAAAACAAACAAAAAAATTGCCAAAGTGGATCAATATTGCAGCCAACGATCGATGTGCTATCAGATCCTTATGTTTGATAGTTACATTTATACATATATGTACTTATTCTACATGAAATACCAAATGTTTATATTAATAACAATAGGCATTAATAATTATTAGCATGAAACATAAAAATTATATACAGAATTTAAGGAAATACGGACTATTTCTGTACATATTATAAAAGTAGACACTAGTACCCTATTTAATGTAACTGCAAAAATATATTTCCATTTATTTTGTATATATCTTTATTAATTAAACAATAAACATAACATTTAATTAACATTTTATATTTATATTATTATTACTGTGATATAGGCAATAAATAATACTTAATTAGTAATACAATACTACTACATTAAATAAACATTAAATCAATATTAATTTATTACCAATAAATGAATATTAATCCTTAAATATAGGCAGTTACACAGGGCACAACTTTATAATTTGTATGCCTTAAGTTCAATCTACAATAATCCCGATTAATCTAATATACAAGTCAAAAAAAAGGGTGATTTTCATTAAAACAGAAAGATTTAAATTGTAAGTGGATGAAAATATAATCGAAAATGCAGATATTGTACTACTAATGGGGAACTAAATACAGAAAAGCAAATTGGGAATAAGGGGAAACATTACCAACATGGGGTAGTGTAGCTCAGCTGCCAAGGCTGATTGCAAGATCGTGGGTTCACACTCCACAGCATTAAAAACATGTAAATGCTCAACACTGTTTCACCACCACAACTCGCCTTACAAGCGAGATTTTAGCCATAACCTTCTCTGGTCCGAAACTAAATGAGAAATTATGTAACTGCAGTGGTTTGCAATCCACGTTAAACTGTAGGTCCACCTATTAAGTAAGTTGCCAGTACTATAGGCAGAGATTAGGCTACCACCAGGAGTGGCGTGCTACTGCTGTTATAAAATTATCGGGGTTTAAATGATTTAATCTCTTAACGGTAAAAAAAGAAAATGATCCTCTTTTGGCCGCGTAACAACAAGTATAGTCTGCATCAATTAATTATGCGGGGCAAGATTAAAGGGAAAAACTCACAAGGTGGATGAAGAACCTCTTGGCTGAGGAATTTACGAAAAGACAAACGTAGAGTTAGTCAGATTGGTCGCAACGTCTACTGAGGATAGGGCAAAAAAATAAAAATTAGTTAAATTCTTGATTTTTTTTAATTTTCAAACACCATCCTATATTAACAAGCCTGAAAAAATCATTTACAAAATTTTAATTGTAAATATTCATATTTATTCATATATTTAATTTAAGTTCCTTGTGGTCTTTTAAACATCAAAAAGGAAATTATACACTCCAGTGAAAATTATCGAGACAGACCGGAAGTCCGTCTCAACGTCCTCGTGTCAACTTGATGAAGGAACCCAGAATTGTACGGAGATTAAAGCGAGAAATTCAAACGGATTAACTAACCTTTAGGTTTGCATTGAAGTTCAGGGACTGACTAGAGTATTAGACTATCTGATCCTTGCAGGAAATGTACATTGCTCGATGACAATCACTTACCTAATACTTTCTAATTAACTAAGTTATTTTATAATAAAATAGATTGAATCAGAAAGCAATACTTTAAATATTTTCTTGCTATCGTTAATCTTAACTTATGATAAATTTCAAATTTGAGGCACAGTATACAGAATTGATTGACGCGTTTTAAGATATTAATCAAGTTCATGCAACCGAGCCTAATATTATTAAAATATGCTTGGTTTGTTAACTCACATAAAGCACTCCGATATATAATTTTGTAACTAGCTTAAAGATATACAGTCTCTTCAACGAAAAAGGGAAGATTTAATAACTTTTTTATCCTACGGCTTACAAAAAATATTGCTGTTTAAATTATATTTGCTATTAATAAGAATTTAATATTTTTTTACTTTCGAATTGATTTAAAGGTTATTTTTATTTTATAAAATTAAGATTTTAATTTTTTAGAAGAGCTCGACGAGCGCCTCCCTGATGGCGAACAGGGAAAAGCATTTAAGATATGGGTGGTACCTGGGAAATTAAATACCTAAAACTAGCACGAAGTAGGGAAGCAATTGGTTAATAAAGTAAGGTTACTAAAGAGTAACTTCTACGAAGAGGCTGACTCCTACATACTCAAAGGCAAATATCAAATGATGATAAAATCAGCTAGAATACTGCAATGGGAAGCTACCCCATAAAATTTACAAAAATAATCATAATGGAAAGAAAAGAGAACAGAAAGAAAAATAATAATTATGGACAAGATCCGACAGGGAAAGAAAGCTCAGCTACCTAGATCTTTAGCCAGCGAAAGTTGAGCAAGACAGGAAAGACAAGAGAAACACAAATAATGTAAATCAATCGGAAAACTATTAAACTATGTACATGGAATGTAAAGACGATGGCAGGAAGGATATAAGGTGCTATCTAAGAAATAGACATAATAGACATAGATGGTACAGGAATCTGTACAATTAAAGATCACATAGTTTACCACTCGAGAAGAGAAGATATATACATATACAAAGTCGGAATAATAGTCTTCTTCTGCTGTCTTCTAGTGTAGACTAAAGACTGCTCCTCTTTAATTAATCTTTGGTTTTCCATTGCTACTCTTTTCGACTGGTGCTTGGTGACTTATCTCTTTACTATTCGTTATTCCACCCAATTGTTGATGTTATCAATTTTCCAGTTTCTTCGGACGGTCTGTTTTTTTTCTTACAGAGTGTTTTTTCATGATAGTGGCCTTAGGATTCTTATTTCCGTTGAATCCATTATTTGATTGGTCTTTGCAGTGCCTGACCTTGTTTCTGCGATGTTTGTCATAATAACTTTGTATTTTTCTCGAGATGCTTATAACGCCAACCTATTTTAATGCTACGCAAAGTAATTTTAAATTTGTTAAGAAGTTTTCGAGATATTTTGAAAAAACTATAAATTTATTAAATAATTTGGACAAAATGTTGAAAAATCAAGTGAAAATTGTCCAAAACCCGGCAAACTTTTAGCTGAAATCCACTAACCGGAAGTAATAGTTTATTGGTTGGGTTTTGCAAAAATTTTAAAAACTTTCAAGTTTATAGTCAAAACATAGGAATACAAAAGTGTTTAGAATTTAATTTGCAAAATGTTTTGATCCTAGCATATTTTTAAATAGAACATTTTAGGTACTTATAGTTGTTCCGTGCAAAGCAACATTCGTGGTAAAATTATTCTCATCAAGTCGCAGAGACATACAATTATTAAAATCAATGACAAAATATGGTTATGTATCGGTCAAAAGTGACAGATGTCACTATTGAATTATTGCCAACATACATTTTAACTAAATGAAGTTGCAGTGATATACTGACAACCTAATTAGCCGAGAGTTAATAAAATATAATTATTAAAAGTAACGAATATGTCTCAAATGAAAGTCGTGTGATAACCACACATTCATTTGTTGAGCTGCATACTGCATTTATTAAGTAATCTAAATATATTTACTGCAGGCTTTATAATTTAAAATTTATGGATGCATTCATCACAATTTTACCTTAGCTCATAGATTTTCCTGCAACATTACTACAACCTCAAAAAAAAATTTTAATACAATTCTAATTTTTTTAACAAGGCTATGTTAAAAATAAAATAAATTTGTTTCGAGCAACTTTAAAAACATAGTTTTTATTACAAATGTAAATTTAAGGTTTGCAAAGCATTTTTCATTACATGTGGGACTTGTAAATGTTAAGTAAATGTTTGTTTTGTTTCAAATTCTTACCCAAGAGGAGAACGTAAATATGTTTATTTATATTTATGGCCAGTTTATTTAAATTAAATTGTTACTTTTTACTTTCCTAGTTTTTACTAAAAACTTATGTTACACCCAATGTGTGATTTATAAATTAAATTGTAACCCACGAAATATTTGTACCATATGTTGTTTAAATTAATATTATATTATAATAATAATTTACCTAAAGCGATTGTAATTTTTTATAGAAATATTTTTTTAATTATTCTATTAACAGCTTTAAATACTAAGAACAAATAATTTAAACTTTTTTAACTTATATTATCCTAAAGTTTTTTTTGTTTAGTTGTTCAGGTTTAGTTTAATCTAAAAGCCATTCTTTCCCTAATTTTTGTTTAAGTGAAAGTGCAATTTTACTGTAATAAGGTATGCGTGCAAAATTTAATTTAATCAAAAATCTGGAAGTTGGTGAAAATTCAATTAAAATATTTTATTCTAACCAACAAAACACTAATAAGTATAGTTAAATAAAAGCTTGCGGGACCAAAGTGGCTCAGCGGTAAAACGCAGGACTCGCATGCTAGGGTTCAAATCCGGCTAAATTTATAACTCTAGATTTAAAATATCTCTCTACTCCCGTTCATATTTAGCCTAAATGATTCTTCTTATTTCATGCTATTCTACGGTCAATCCTTAACAAATTAGGAGGAGTTATTGCCTTAGTAGTATCAATTTTAATTTTGATACCTTTTATTAATAAAAAAAACTATGCAAAGAACACAATTTTATCTAATTAATAAGCTTTTATTCTGAGTGGTTTAAAAGTCGCCTCAAAAGCCGTTGGTACGTCTGTGACGTAACACCTTTCTTGTAACTCACATCAGTGACGTAAAAATAAGGCTAAAAGTAGATTCTGTCTACACCCGCAAGTGAGAGCACTAGCTCAAAAACGTGTCGATACATACAAATAATGGCTTATAAAAATAGTTGAAACTTCTGATAGACTTCGGTTGATAGCAGTTAAAGACTATTATAATATTTTAATAAAAATTTTAAATATAAGAATTAAATAAAACTAGTTTCAACAAACATTGCATTTGTCCAGAAGCTTAGTAGTAAGTAGTCTTCTTATAGTTCTTGTTATTATATTATTTTTTTATTATTTTCTGTTTACTTCTTATAGCATAAAATACTCAAGCACTTTTCTATATAATACTAAGATCTACTTTAAAGTATTTACACTCTAGTTATTTGCTACCTTAGATTTCATGCAGTTTCAAACTTCAGCCACAAGATTATATTTTACACTACACAATCGAGTATAAAATCTTTGTAGCTAGTCTGAAAATGTCGTCTTTTATTACATAAACCATCCTATACTATCTATTATTAATAAGAAAAGGTCTACATTTGCCGCAAATATTTTAAATATGAATAAAACAAATAAATATTTAAAATGTAAGCTTTTCAACTTAAGTCGCGTTTTATTGGTTGTTGTCAAAGTTTCGTTCGGCATTGCAGGGAGCATTCTCAAGGCGTAAAAGTCCGATAAGTGAAGACTCGTTAAAATAAGGACATGTATTAGCTCAACGATGTCGCGACATAATTCATGACATATACGCAAGGATGGAATCGATCCAGAATAAAAAAATAAGTACACTACAGTAAAAAAATAAGATTTTCTTTTATTACATTACTGATCATACTTGGCTCTACTTAGAATTTGCTTTATTAAGTCTTTGTTTTTGGAAAGTAGCTCGTGCATTTCACAGCAGTTCATGTCAAGATTAACCTTGACTTAA
>JARJDX010045423.1:0-13936 GCA_030264735.1 Gymnusa sp. GC000175
TAAAAATGTCAAAAATGGTAAAAAAAACGCTCAAAAATACCAAAGATTTCTTTAAAAATGCAAAATATACAAGAAAATATTAAAAATCGTTTAAAAAATGTCCAAAAATCTTTAAAATTGTTAAAAATTTGTTTAAAGTTTGTGCAATTTTATGTAAAGTATCAAAAAATTATTTTAAAAATGTCAAAAATGGTAAAAAAAACGCTAAAAAATACCAAAGATTTGTTTAAAAATGCAAAATATACAAGAAAATATTAAAAATCGTTTAGAAAATGTCCAAAAATCTTTAAATATGTTAAAAATTTGTTGAAAATTCGTGCAATTTTATATAAAGTTTCAAAAAATTATTTTACAAATGTCAAAAATGGTAAAAAACGCTCACAAATACCAAAGATTTGTTTAAAAATGCAAAATATACAAGAAAATTTCGTTCAAGAATATTGCAAATTCAATATGTTCAATCAATAATATTTATTATAAAGTGCAAAATTTTTTTCGTAAATGTCAAAAATGCTTGAAAATGGCAAAAATGTGTATGAGAATGTCAAATTTTACTTAAAATATCAAAAAATTATTTTAAAAATGTCAAAATTGGTCAAAATATGCTTAAAAATACCAAATATTTGTTTAAAAATGCAAAATATACAAGAAAATATTAAAAATAATTTAGAAAATTTCCAAAAATCGTTAAAATTGTCAAAAATTTGTTTAAAATTCGTGCAAAAATATCAAAGAAATTGTTTCAAAATATAAAATTTTTTTTAAAAGGTCAAAAACTCAGTCTAAAAAGACATAAATGCGTTCATAAATGGCAAGAATTTGATAGAAAGTGTCAAAATTTGTACAAAAATGTCAAAAATTCGTTTAAAAAGTCAAAATTCGTTAATTAATGTCAAAAATTGCCTAAAAATTTGTTTCAATGGATTTTTATTAATTCTACAAATATTTTTACACATAGTCATAGATAAAATATAATTTGATACAATTGCATATCAAAAACCATTTTTAAATCATTTACATGAAAAAGCGTTTGGCGACAGAGTGAATTAAAATAATTAAAATAAAATACACAAAAGGTGTAACTCTTAAAGCCATTAGAGAAATGTTAATTGTAATGCAACCACCAAGTAAAATGTTCTGAGAAATAGATTAATAACAATAAAGCCACAACAACTGCAGTCCTCCTTAAGAGGATAAGAGTTAATGATGAAACTAACGCCTAACAATCCGCATTTAAAATTCGCACATACTCCACGACTAACTGGGAGGAATTTTCAAAGATTACTTAAGATATTAAATATTATCCTGGTTACTTTAACACACCATTAATGCGTTGCACAGCGGGTCTTTGCGCGTACTTTACTCCCTGGTGTTATGGTTTTCGTTACCTGTAATGTTAAATTCTAAGTAATTGGTAACAGAAATGTTACCTCTTGCATTCAATAAACTTCTCGACCTTACCTGAAGAAGTCAATATTTGTACGTTAAAAATTATGTAAGAGAATAAATTTATTTTTTAATTTTAGTCAAAAACTGTTTCTAACCTGCGACAGTTAAAATCTTCAGTTCGGAAACATTTTTAAAATACAGTCGAACTTCCCTTAGTCGAATCATTATAGTTTACAAAAAAAATTGAGATATAGAAAATTCAGGTTACAGAAATTACTACAAAATGCGATCTTGATGCAAAAATTTGCGAAAAAATCGAGATATGGAAAAATTTGACTTACAGAAATTCGAGTTATGGAAGTTCGACTGTACATATAAACTACCTAGTAATGGAAGATTATTAAACTCAAAAAGTAGGACAAAATTTCGTTAAAATTGTAACTAAAAATTATAAAATTTTGAAAACTTTTCAAGAATAAAATTACATGTGATCCCAATAAAACTAAATAGCGTCATAATCATTTATTAATATTTCGTTTTCAAATGACGTAAATAATAGTTTGCTTCCACTGTTATGTCCGCTATTATATATAAAACTTGTGCATCTTCCTACACGCTGAAAGCTCGTATTGGATTATATGCAATTTCAATGTAAGGAACAACGGGAAAGTTCATATCCTCGTCGTAAACACTGCCAATTAAATTCTTAATTTCAGTTTAAAACTCGAATAATACCTCCAGGAAAGTTTCGAACAAAAGTAAAATAAGTTTGCTCGAGCGTTATTGCAAGGGATGAAAATCGAGCTGCAAGATTATTTTTTTTCACCTGTTCGAATAAAAAAGTGGAAAATGCAAAATCCGAATTAACCTGAATTTTTGTGTGTGCGTGTGCGCACGTATGTGTGCGTTTGTGTGTGTGTGTCCATTTTTACTTTCGTTTACAAAGTAAATTAAAGTATAGTAATCGCGACAATTTTCAAAATCGAGATTTTTGCGGAAATGTCCGTTTTCGACCTCCCTCATTCAGAAAAAGTTGATTTCGAAGTGGTGTCTGTGTGCCTGTCTGTGTCCTCTCTACAGCCCAGACGGCTAAACTAATCAACCTGAAAATTCATATTTAAGCTTTTAACAAAAATTGGGAGGTCCAGTGACGTTTGGCTAAAATTCAAAAATGGGAAGTGGTAGTTCCTTGGTGAGGTTTTTAGGTTTTTTGCAAATAATTCAAAATCTATTGAGTTTATGAAAAAAACATAAGAGTACAAAAGTGTGTAAAAATAAATTTTACACAAATTTTGTTTATACCATTTTTTCAAAATTTAACATTTTAAGTTATTCATCTCAAATTAGTAAATGAAAGTCTTGTGGTGACCACACCTCCATTTTTTTTATAGATCATCGTCTAATGTTGATACTTTGCCATTTGAAATGAAGCATCAGAGGAATTTAAATGGCTTATTTTTGCACAATGGGCATATTTAAACAACACTTTTATTACTTAAAATAAATTACCTAAAAAACTTGCTAACTACACCGCCCACTTATTAAGTTAAAATAATTTAGACCACATAACAAAAACCAACTATTGCATGAAAAACATGTTATACATTCATGTAATAAATGATACAAATGTATTAAGCGTAATAATGTTTTTATTGTATTATTGAATTTAGCATTAAATACTCAATCAAATGTAACACAACATGTAATAAAACAGGTGGTAAAGTTATAATAACCATATTAATAAAGATTATTAAGTTATTAATGTACTAAGTAAGTACGCTTTATTATTTTTTGCTTTTGTTAATTTTATTATCAAATGGAAATAAAAGAACCAAATAAAAAGTTGCATTTATATTATTTTTTTAATTGTTATTGCGATTCATAGCTGAGTTAATTAAAATATAAATGCAGAAAAAGTCCTCCTTATTGGCCTTGTCAATTTCCATAAAGAACTGGATTAAAAACATAATTTACTCAAATGGACGTACACAATTACTAATAAATTACACACTTACAACTATATAATGGTATTTATTGTTAATAAATATAGAGTTTTTTCTTTGTTTCTACATTAAATTGTCACAATTAGTTTATGTAAATTTCCACCTAGTTATTCCACATTTTCATTAATTCCATTTTATGGCCTGATTATGCTCTTCGCGGTTCGCAAATACAAAGAAAAATTTTTTTGTACGATTTGGATTCATAACTTATTTCATCATGCCTCAAGTACACATAGATGTATAGATAAACATCATAGATTCCATTCGCGTGATGCCTTCAGGTATCTGAACCACCATCGTAGGCGGATTGCTGAGTTAGGCACGTGCCCACCAAAGAGTATAAATGTTACTTTAAGAATCACATCGCTGAATTTACATTGATATCAGATTATAAAACGCCTCGACCACGTATAGGTTTCCTTATTTTATGTAAATTGCTGACTGTAACTACCGTTTCAGGAAAAATTTATTTTCAGGATTAAAAAACGTTTAATTCCCACGTGGATTTTAAACTTTTTACTTCAGCCGTGTTAAATGGCTTATCTAGAATTTAAACCTATGAAATAAATTACACATTACTACATTGTTACAAAGTAACATGACGATTTTAAAACAAATTATGACTGAGATGAAATAATATAATTCGTCTAAGCACCTTTTCTCTTTTTATAATAAGCTTTGTGGGTTCCTGAAAATGTTTTTGTTATTTACACAAAGTAAAATGTGTAGGTCTACTTAATATGTTACTACAATAATAAGTACATGTAAATCGCTTTATATTTCAACTTCCATGACAGGTAAACATGGTTTTAAACTTTTTAATGTTTTAGTATTACACGTTCTATTTAGTAATTTAGTTTAGATCCTAAGAAATTTTATTTAAATTGCTTAAAGAGAATAACTATATATGTGGTTTAACCGATAAGAAATTGTACAAATAGCCATAATAGTCGAAACGTTAGCAACAACCAAGAAAAATACGCGACTTACACCCGAAAGTAAGAAAACTCAGTCGCGAAAGTCTAAATTCTAAAGCCATAATAGTCATCTGCATCCGAAACGGATAGGCACCACAAAAAGAAGAAGATCTTATTAGAAACACCTATAATTTTATTTTGTAATAAATTATTTTGTAATTAAATTAATCCACAAAAAAAATGTATCATTTATATCCTATGATATCACGTATTACAAAACGTTAATATAAATATGTGCAATATTTAGCACAGAAGTGGTGTAATATCTTTTTAATAGACTCCTAAACATACTTAGTACAAACATAAAAGGCAGTAGACTACATGTTCATTCATTACAAGCTTCAGTTACAGTGAAAGTTCAAATGTTTTATATTATTTTATTAGGTTCTGCGTATCTGCAACATTTCTAAATAAATAAACTTTTTAGAAGCCATAAATTGTTTTAATGTACCACATTTTTATTCGTAATTTAATTTTTCCGCAAACAACACTTCCACTTACTTATAAATTTTAATAAATACACACAAATTGGTAATTTTATGTAGTTATAGGTCCACAAATTAAAATTTAATCAAGCATGCGTTATTAATTTTAACATAAATTTAATTCAACTCTTTGTTATATATAGCTAAATGAGTAATTTATTTTATGTTCATAAAATACTCTTCCTGCACAAAATTATAATTACGTACTTACTTTTAAGTTAAATTAAACTGGTTATTACCAAAAATATAATAGAAAATGATAATTTATTTGAGGAAATGATAAATGGTAAATAATTAATTTCTTTACTCAAAGAAATAGAAGTTGTTTCAAAATTGGTAGAAGAAAGTAATTTAAATTACTTACTTATGTTGCCATCCTTCTGGAAGCAAGTAAAGAAGATGTTCATTTCAGTGATTTGGATGTTTATAAAGGTTAGAAATTATAAATTACCAAAAATATTATGTTTTTGAAAATGTTTTGGTTAAAAGTAGTTAAAGTTTAAGTTTTAAAATTTAGAATTTAAGCTTTTTTAAGTTTTAAACTTCCTGGAAAAAGGAATATGTCACAATGTTTTAAGTGGTGCAACGATTTAAAGGTATTTCAAAGATAAAAACGAAACTGTCTTGGATTGTTGAAAATTTTCCAAAGTACTAGGTGTTGTATTATAATTTTTGATCGTTTTAATAAATAAAACGCTGGGGTTATCTTTGTACAAAATAATTTTTAAAAATTACTTTTATCGTCAGTTGCAACAAACGCCTATAATTAATATATTTAAACATCTGATTAATTGCACATGATTATCAGTATTAAAATATATCGAAAATTGTTTGGGCTGCTTACCGACACGGTCAAGTGATTATTAATCGATCTCGATGGGTCTGTAGAAGGAAAATGTATAAAGACGTAACTGTATTAAACCAATTCACAAAAAGTGCCCATATACTAGTTCAGGGGTAGGCAAACTTTTTCCTCCCTGGGCCACATGGACATCTCTACACTGCTTTTCAATTGACGCTCCCCTTTTGTCAATTATATTTCCCTATTTCTCAAATGAGTTTCCATATCTGACACATTTATATTATATTTCAAATGGGAAAGTCATTTGAAAAGTAGAGAAATACAATTGACAAAAAGGGAACGTCAATTGAAAAGCACTGTAATGCCTTTGGGGGGCTGCATAATGTGATATAATTGCTCAAATATGAGCACAGTCGTAGTTATTTTAGTAAAACTCATTTAAGTTTTGATACAACTAAAATTATAATATTTGTATACAAAATCAACAAAATTTTAACTAAACACGCTGAAATTAACCAAAATTGTCACACTTTCAATCAAAATCGTTTAAATTCTGTCGAAAATTACTGAAATTTGAGCTTAATTCGTGCTAGTTTGCTGATTGCAATAAATATTATTTACATTTTGATGAAAATCAATCAAAATCAAAAGTTTATTTAAAATTTTTTTAAGTTTGTTTAAAAATGTTTGATTTTGACCAAAATCATTGCAACTTTAATCAAAAGAATCCAATTTGTACAAAATTTATTACAATTTTAATCAAATTTTGACCAAAATTTACCCAAAATTATTTCAATTTTGACAAAAACCATTTAAATTTAACAAAACATATTGCGTTTTTTTTGAAAATACGCTGGTTTTTCACCAAAATCATCGAAATTTCATTCAAAATCTTTTTAAATTTAAGCAAAATCGAGCAGTTTCAATAAAAATACCTTAAATTTTAATGAACCACATCGTCCAGTTTTCACACAAAATTATTTAAATTTAGACGAAATTTTACAAAAAAATATTGCAATTTTATCAAAAACTAACTAAATTTTTTAAATTTTGACAAAAATTGCTAAATTGTGGGTAAAATCACAATTTTATTGAATTTATCTAAATTTTAAAGAAAATTGTTTAGTTTTGCTAAATTGTGGTTAAAATCACAATTTTATTCAATTTATCTAAATTTTAAAGAAAATTGTTTAGTTTTGAGCAAAATCAATATATTATTTACAAAATTATTTAAAGATTGACACAAATCGTTTGAATTTGATCAAAATCATTGCAATTTTAACCAAAATCATTAAATGTTGACGAAAATCTTTCAAGTGGGACCTAAGTCATAATATATTTACATAAAATCATTTGATATTTGACAAAAACATTGCAATTTGTATTAAAATTACCTAAATTTTAACTAAAATTGCTAAAATTGAACCAAAATAATAACAATTCATTTCAATTTTAATAAAAGTCGTTTAATTTTGACCAAAATTTACCCAAAATTATTTCAATTTTGACAAAAACCATTTAAATTTTATCAAAAACTAACTAAATTTTGTCGAAATACACTGATATTTCACCAAAATCATCGAAATTTTGTTCAAAATCATTTAAATTTTAAAGAAAATCTCTTAAATTTAAGCAAAATCAAGCAGTTCCAATAAAAATATCTTAAATTTTAATAAAAAACGTTCAATTCTGCCCCACATCGTCAAATTTTCACACAAAATTATTGAAATTTTGACGAAAATCGCTAAATTGTGGCTAAAATCACAATTTTATTCAAAATTACCTCAATTTTAAAAGAAATTGTATAGTTTTGAGCAAATTCAATATATTTTTATACAAAAACATCTAAATATTGACACAAGTCGCTTTAATTTGATCAAAATCATTGCAATTTCAATCAAAATCATTAAATGTTGACGAAAATCTTTCAAGTGGGACCTAAGTCATAATATTTTTAAATAATCATATATAACATCATATATAACAAAAACAATGTAATTTGTAGTAAATTAACCTTTAATTGCTAAAATTGGACCAAAATAATAACAATTTTAACCAATATTAACTAAATTACAAAAAATTGCCCTAATTTTAAAATCGTTCAATTTTGACGATCACATTTTTACCTAAATATAATTAAAATTTTGTCAAAAATCGCTTAAATTTGGCCAAACTTTTTGGAATTTTTTTTTGGAAATATGATGCTATTTCACCAAATTCATAGCATAAAGTTCTTTTAAAAACATTTATTTTCATTTTTGCAAACGTCATATCTTCATTGTTCTCCAATTAGGCAGAGAACTAATTTTTAGTAAAATGTATCGGCTTTAAAGTGATTTAACCAGGTTTTAAATATATTTCATATTTTTGGAGATATAGCGAAAAAAGTGACAAAAAATTACAAAATGGCAATGTAGCTACTTTGGGCCGCACAAGTTTTCTCCAAGAGCCGCATGTGGTACGCGGGCCGTAGTTTGCCCACCCCTGTACTAGTCCAATATTGTTAACTATACTGAAATCGGCAGAAAAATCTTTTAGATAAAGAAGTATTCAATAAAAAAACTGGTCACCAAACCTCTCTAGAAAAAAATTTACAACCAATAAGCGATCTAAGCAAAAGGCTGGGCGAATTCACAGTAGAGACTATCGATGAGTACCGATGGCATCAGGTTTAGAACTTCTGAATCTGATGCCAACTTGGTTTTCACCTTCTAAATCAGAAGCACTACAAACCAACGCCATTAGTTAACGCCAACAAAAATGCGGACACGGATAAAACTACTTGAAAATAATTATTTGCAATAAGCAATATTTCTCTTTAACAAAAATTAAGGGTAGTAAGATGTTAAGTTTTGTTTCTTTTGTTTTACGAAGTAGAGATATGGACTACAACAGAAAATACATTAAAAAGGCTAAAATCTTTGAGATGTGTATTCATTGCCGTATTCTCGGAATTTTTTTAACTGATCACATTACAAATTTGGAATTTAAGCAGAGAATAGCAACGGAGAAAATCATTTTTACTGTGGAAAGACAAAACTTGAATATTTCGGTCACTTTATGAGACGGAATAATTACCGCCTACTACATTATCCGGGGTAAGGTAAATAGTAAGGACTGGAAAGAATATGACATTCGTCTCTGGTCTTGATCATTATCCATTTAAATTTTGCCGCAAATAAAATCAAAGTTGCCGTGTTAGTAGCCGTAATAACGGATAAGACAGTGGAAAAAGAAACTTAATAGTTAATAGTCAAAATGCTAGAAATATTCTGGACCGACAGAATCACAAATTCAAAAGTACTGCAACGCTTAAACAAACAAACCAAAGTGCTTAATAACATCAAAAGAAAAAAGCTCCAGTATTTAGATAACGTTTTAAGAAATAATAATTTATTACAAACCATCATTATATTATTATATCGGTCCTATAACGTTCTACGCCGTCTTCCAAAGCCCAATCTCCATTTGTCTCGGTCCATCCAAAGGTCTTCTTCTATATTTATTGCCCTTATTTCCTTATCTAGCCCTTCTCGCCAACTTCTCCTGCGCGTTCCTCTCTTTCTCCTTCCAGGTGGTTTCCATATTAGTATTGGTTTTGGGATTCTATTTTTCGTCATCCTCTGGACATGTCCGTACCATGTATTGTATTGTATTGTAAACAAGGGGTCGATTGTCTACTAGCGCCTTCCTGAACTGCGACCTTTGAGATCTATTGTTCAAAAACCCCACTATTAATGGTTACTCAGGAACTCCAATTCCTTTGCAAAATTTAAGATTTTCCTGGGTGGAATGCTCTGTAGCATTGAAGGGGGTATGTTGTCCCTACCAAATTGAGCCTCTCTTTTGCGTGCTAGCGCGTCGTAATTGCATAGTAAGTGTTCGGCAGTTCCAGCTTCCCTCTCACATAACATGCACCTATCGTCCTGAGTTTTACCCAGTTTCTTGAGGTGGTACCTGACATTGCAGTGACCTGTTGAGAGACCCGTGATGGTCCTTAAATCATTTCTGTTCAAGTTGAGAAACATCTTAGATCATTTTTTGTTTTATGGAGAGTTTTGCTTGAGTTTTCTGGCGTTTCCTCCCAGTGATTTGACTTGCAATGCTCTTCTTATCTCCTAATCTCTTCCTGTCTATGGGCTTTGGTTAGTCGACAAGATGGTTCTTTGGAGCCCGCTTTTGCTAGTTCATCCGCAGATTCGTTTCCGTCAAGTCCCTGATGCCCTGGCACCCAAACGAGGCTGAGTTTGTTTCCTCTTGCCACTTGCTTCAGTGATTGACGGCATTTCCATGTGAATACAGACATGTTCGTACCATACTAAATGGTTTGTTTTTATCTCTTCTGCATGAGTGACCCCCATTATGTTCCTAATGCGTTCGTTTGTGACTCTTTGCATTCTAGATATTCCCGTGGACCGCCTCCAGAGATCAACTTCAGTGGCGTTTACTGTCTTCTCAGCGTTTTCTTTTAACTGCCAAACTTCGGACCCATATGTTATAATACTTTTAATTATCGTATTATATATTTGTATTTTGATGCTTTTGGCTATCTTTTCATCCCATAGTACACCATTCATTAGAGTAATTGCCTTTCTTACTTGTGTATTCCTTTCTTTTATGGCTTCATCGATTTTACTATTCTATGTAATTATCATACATAGATATTTGTACTCGTTGCAATTTGGATGAGTGCGCCGTCTTCCAGAATTAAATCACGCCTATGCGCATGTACATTTAGTTTTTTTCACGTTCACTACCAAACCCCATTTTTTGTATTCCTTCATGACCTTGCGGCTCATATACTCAGTATTGTCGTGATCCTGAGCTAGTATAGTCTGGTCATCTGCGAAGGTCTGGCATTTCCTTCTTCAAATTCTCAGGACTTGCTCTAAGTAAATTTTAAACAACGTTGGGGCGAGGCAAAAACCCTGTTTAAGTCCTTTAGTCACACTTATTTCTTTTGTAATATTGATTCCCACCCTAATTTTGGTTGTGGTATTTTCGTATAAAAGCGTCATGCTCTAACAAGTTCTATGCTAATATTTGTTTTTTTCTAACGCTTTCCAGAACTGTCGTTTTCTTGCTTTAGGTCGACATATATCAATGAATTTCAATGGTTTACGGCTATTTTCTTCTTTATTTCCTGGGTAATAGATGGTCTAATGTTGATCGTCCAGCCTGAATCCTGCTTGCTCTTTCGCTTCCATATTCTTGTACTCCAGTTTGATCTTATTTTTAACTATTTTTCTGTAAATTCTACTCCTGCAGCTGGTTACTGAGATTCCCCTTGTTCTTCCGCTTCCATGTCCTTGTACTTCAGTTTCTAATTATTTTTCCGTAAATTCTACTCATGCAGCTTGTTATTGAGATTCCCTATAGTTGTTGCAATCGTCTTTGTTGCCCTTTTTAAAAAATGGTTGAGGTGTACGATGTTTTTAATTTTTTTGGGATACAAACCATCATACAGCGAAAAATTGATGATAGGCGGGATCCAGGCCGTAGAAGAACATCATGGCTGAAGAATCTACGGCAGTGGTCATCGTGTATCGTTTCAGTCTTCAAAACAACTACAATATAGATCGCTAAGTCCTGAGATTACGAATGTTTAGAAAATATCATATAACCAATAAAAAGATATGAGAGGTAAAAGTTAAAGTTGAGCCCCCTTAATTGCATCCTCCAAGAATGAGTCGATGGCAGTAGTAGACTAACAAACTATAGTAGTGGCAACAAAATTAACGCCAACTGTTTATGCTAGTACCACAGAGTATTGTACTGTGCTATTACTTTACGGAATACTTCGCGTTGTAAATTTTTTTACACTATATCAGTAAAAACGATTAATTAAATGTAACTTTACGTTACAATTTTTTGTTATACACTTAAAAAATTTGCTTTAACACATTTTCCCACCGTTGAAGCACTTGTTGAAATAAATAATGCCTTTTTGACATTGCAAGTAATAATATACACTATACGTACATGCTGTAGAAAGCATAGCAATTAATTTTTTAGTTTCGTCTAATTAATTGCGAAATAATTATTCCGTAATACAAACGTTTCTTTTTTTCTTTTACCTACCAAGCATCCAAGCAACAATAATAAAGTTGTACGAAGTTGAATATAGAACGTAAACCGGAAACATGGTGACTAATCTTTATTTCAGATCCAAGAAGATGATTATTTGAATCACTCCGTTCATATTCAAGTACTTTAAAGCTAATTAATTCGCTTTCTATTGTTCTATTTTGTCATCTTTTTGTAGTTCCGCGTGGTGCTTTATGTTTAATATTTATAACAGTTCCTCGGGGGAAATGCAGGTTCAACAGTCCTTGGTAAATAATCTAAATTAAAATACTTGAATTAGGGTACATTTTTGTAAATCACTTTGGTAATTATGCAGCTCGCAGTCATTACTGTTATTCTCGATTTGTAATTTATTTCATAATGAGAAAAGAAGTGCAATATTTAAGCAGGAATTGCAATAAATCTCTTTTGATTGAATAAAATTACAACTTTACATTAAAATCCCATTTTCAACATCTTACATGACATCAATTTAATTCCAAAAGTTCATTTTGAATGTTTATAATGATGATTCGTTATATCTCGAATTATACACCAAGCACAATAATAGCTTCTGTTGGAAATTTAATTATAGGGCTCGTTGTTATTTGTTTTGACTTTTTTTAAACGCTGATTATATGCTACTTACATTTAAACCCTATGTTCTTTATCCCCTTTGGAGATGGTATTCTTCAGCGTGAAATAATTATACTGCTACACTTTGACAGCAAAATATTGAATAGCAGTTGTAGGATTTTATATAAATTTGCCTTTATATATTATCCAGGAAGATAATCGCATGTGTTGGGCATGAAAAGTTGTTGCGAATTTCATTATTTACCAGCTGCTTTTATAATTTGTATTTTTGCTACTCTATAGTTAATAAACTGGAATTTTTTCGGTGAAATATTTGCATAAACAATACTTCTATATCCAAATCAATTATTACAGCAGACGTTTATTGTCTGTGTTAGCGGGGAAAAGGGTTATATCTACGTGTATCCGGTGAGAGTTACGTGATCAACCGAGCTACTAGTTTCCCATCGATATAAATTCCCATAAATACACTTCAAAAAAATTTCTACTTTAAATTATTTGGTTGAAAAATAAATTTAATTCTAACCATATATAAATTGTAAAGATCAAAATATTTAAAAAAAAAATTGTAGTATGTATAAATAGAAACAGAATTTCTATTTTGATTTCTTATTTATGTAAATTAATTAGTTTTAAATATAAAACATATGCTAAAATTATAAACAGCTGCAACTCCTAACTAGATAAAAATTCCTTAATTGGATTTTTTTCCCAAATAATCTATCAATAGAGTTAACTGTGATTTTTAAATATATGTATTCCATCATGGTGACAATTTGCCAATTATCATAAACACGACACGAATTTTTACTGAAAATCAAAAAATTAATTTTAATTAATTGTTAGTTTTATTTATAAAAAAAAATCTAATGTGGTCACCACCTGACTTTATTATACAATGAGTTTTTAAAATGTAAAATTTTGACAAAATAATAACAAAATTTGTTTCAAATTTAATTCTAGACAGTTGTTTTTTTTTTCCATAAACTTAATAGTTTTTCAAATATTTGCAAAAAATCGAAAAACCTCACCTATAAACTACCATTTACGGTTGGTGGATTTTTGTCAAAAGTAACTGGGCTCTTCCAATTATTGTTAAAAGCTTGAATCTGAATTTTTGTGGTGATATCTTAATTAGTTTTTAAGAAACTTTATCCACAAAAACGCGCCACACACACATCCACACAGACATTTTTTAATTTTTGTCGATTCTTGTTCAGGGGACCCTAAAAGGTGTATTGGCACTAAAATCTCAACTATTTTTTTGACGATTATAATACTTTATCTATGATAAAGTAATAAACTTAGAGAAAAGAGAAAAAATGAAGGAATAGATGCATGTGGAACAGACCTATTCACATCAGTAAATAGTTAAAGAATTATGTTGATAATGCTGTTCTTAGACATTTAAAAGCTTAGTCAATGAGTAGACTAAGATACCAAATAGAAAAGACAAAAACGAAAAATATACCTAGATATATATCAACACTTAAACCAAAGACACAAGACACACGAAAATTAAATTTTGTTGTGTGGTGTTAGTAAGATATAAAGAAAATCATAAAAAAATGTATGGAGGCAGATTTTCAGAGATCAAGGAAACTACTGAAACAGTAA
>JARJDX010045432.1:0-14140 GCA_030264735.1 Gymnusa sp. GC000175
GAAATCAACTTTTTTTTAATGAGGGAGGTCTAAAACGGATATTTCCGCAAAAATCTCGATTTTGAAAATTGTCGCGATTACTATACTTTAATTTACTTTGTAAATGAAAGTAAAAGGAGGGCGAAATTTGGGATGCGAAGCTTCCGGATCCCAAGACTGCTAACCAACATAATTCATTCTTAAGACTTAACTACTGTGCAGAAAAATAAAAAATAGTTATAGTAATAATTCAAAAAAGCCCAGAAAAAAAACATAGAAAATCCCACCTTCAACCGACCGATAATGATCAGCTTGCTGCCTACCTAGTCTAAAATATTAGATAAATTTATTTTAGCTAAGCTAAAACGTATACTCTTTAAAGGTAAGCTTGATATAATCCATTTAAGATTTTTATTGAACTTGACTATATGTAAGGCAGTTACAAGCCTCCTCCTTTACCGGCCCTGGAACCGGCAGTGACAGTTTTTGGGCTTCTTAGTCTGCTCCTCCACTGCTATAGGCGGAGATAATTATATTTATATTTTTTTCTTTATTAAAAGTCTTGTCAAATTTACATTATTAATTTGTACTTTATTAGACATTCTCAGTGGCGGATATCCGCACAGGCGAAGGAGGCGCGCACCTGTGGCTTCAGAATAGAAGAGGCCTCAGAGTTGCACTATTTTTTCCCGAAAATAATGTCACACGACCAGTGATTTTTTTTTAAATTTACATAATTTTCTTTAAATTGCGATGATTTGCTGAAAGTTGCTATGATTCCCATCAAATTTGTGCAATTTTCTTTAAAATATAGATTTAGTGATAATAGGTAATATTGGTTAATGTTTTAATGATTTTGGTTAATATAACAATGATTTTTGTCAAATTTTTTGTCAGTTTTTAAAGAGCAATTTTTGCCCTAAATTGATTAAAATTATTAAAATTTTAATGAAAAGTGATTAAAATCATGGAGATTGAGGGCCTTAGACAAAAGTGGAGAGATTATATTAAAACTTGCAAACAGGGAGAAGATTCTGCAAAATTTTAAAAAAATTCTTGGAAGCTCGCTTACAATATATTTCATAAATAAGTTTATACGTATACTTATGGAATACGTCAAAATATCAGATACAAAGAACACGTTTGTATGATATAAATATTTATGGAATGGAGAAACTCGGATAAAACTTTGAATAATTATTTAAAAAGTTTTTAAAAAGCAATGTGCAAAATTTGAAAGATATTCGGAGGCTTAATTGTTTAATAAAAATTAACAAAGCAACGATTTTTTTTTTAATATGATAGCAACAAAAATTTATAAATAAAACGTGGCAACGTAGCATACCAATAAGCGGGCGCGGCAAATTTGAATTTACTTTGCTAGTGCTAGATAAATTTGATATGTACAACATATGACTTTATCTCACAATACAAATAAATATGTATAAATGGACATCCAAAGTTTATAGAATTATAAAAATATTGTATAAAATCTACCATAATGACACACGAATAACTTGGACTTTTATTGGTTATTACCTTATTCCAGCGGTTTCCAACCAGTGCTACAAGGAGCATTTCTCAGGGGCTCCGCATCCGTTTCATAATATAAAAGAAATAAAAATCAAAATCAAAATATTTGGATTACAGAAAATTACATTCAAAACTAAAATTTGCCAATTTGACGAGAAAAAGCAAATTTTTTACATCGCATCAGGTGGAAAATGGTATTTGTTTGTTATGCTTACTTATAAATCCATCAGGAGGATATTCTTCTACACAGACCTCTACCAACCAACACAACAGGGTGTGAAATATTTAAAATTTTGGATGCATTCTTCGCATCTAATAAAATACCTTGGGGAAAACTGTACAGATAAATGTACAGACGGTGCCAAGGCAATGATGGGTTACAATGCTGGAGCAACTGCCAAAATTAAAGAAAAGGCAAAGAATTGTTGTAATAGCCATTGCGTTTTTTATAGACAGGCGCTAGCATCGAGAAAAATGCCTTCTGATCTTATGATGGTGTTGAATGATGCATTTAAAGTACCTTTCAAAAGTAGGCTCTCAAACTAATGAGTGAAGATGTGGGAAGTCACCATCAGTCACTCCTGTTGCACAAAGAAGTAAGATGGTAGTATTTAGGAAAAGCGTTGACAGGTTGGATGGAACTGCGTGCAGAGGTAACAGTATTTTTTTATGGAATATAACGCTTTATTGGCGAAGATTTTAAATAATAAAGCTGGGTGTGCAATCTAGCATATCTGGCTGACATTTTCTGCAAATTAAACGAAAGAATCTATCATTACCAGAAAAAACTGCAATAGTTTTTGATGCGGAAGCCAAAGTGTCTGTTTTTAAGAGGAAACTTATGTATTGGTTGTGTGTGTGGAAAACAAAGATATCGATTACTTCCTACTTACAAAAAGCTTTCTGAATGAAAATAATTCAAGAAAAAATGCAGCAAAATATACATCTCGAAGGCTTAAAAGACTCGTTTAAAAATTATTTTCCGACAGCTCAAGAAAAGTTTCTTGATAACTTTATGTGGGTACAGAATGTGTTTAGCGTGAACAAAAAACCACCCATCTTAAACTTAGGTCCTTATAGTTTTGACATCTCGCAGCGAACTAAAAAATTCGTTTCAAGACCAAGGTATAACAGACTTTACAAGATGAATTTAAAGAGAAAGCAAAATTATTGCGGCCTTTCTCAACTACACATTTATGTGAAGCGGGATTGTCCGCATATACAGCTACAAAAACAAAATACTCAAATCGCTTAAATTCAGAACCAGATATTCGCCTGCAATTATCATCGATAAGAAAACTGTGTAAAAAATACAACCACAGAAGTCTCATTAAACGCTTATTTATTATTCTGCTTAGAAGATTTTGATAAAAGTTTCAAAAATGTTGGTCAAATTTAAGAGGTTTGCGTAAAAAAATTATTGATTTTAATTGAAACATAACACATTAATACTTTGACCTAAGGATACTTTGCAATGATTACCATTACGATTATGATCAGATCTGAACAATTTCTTTCATAATTTTAATGTTTTTGTGCAAATTAAGCAATGTTCTATATGAATTTTGTTGAACTGGTTCAAACATTTTGAACTAAAATTGATTTTCAAAATTTGACATAAATGTTTCGGGTCTAAGACACAAGGCCGAAAGACGAAAAATACAAAAGGCCAACATAAACTAAAGGCCGACAGGCAGAAAGCCGAAAAAGACAAAAAGCCGACAGAGGCAAATAAACAAAAGACTGCCAATCAATTTAAATTTCCTGGAATAATTCAAAAAAATTTTAATTATGCTTTCACCATTAGAGTTATTTTTAGAGTGGCAAAAAACATTAAATGTTTTTAGCATGAAATTACCAAGAGATTATAGTGGAAATATATTTAAAAACGTCGTATGAAAAAAAATTTATCATAATTAAAAAATGTGCATTTTCCTAACATTTGTGAATTTGGTGTCCCTATTTTTCGTTTCTGAATTAAAAGGCTTAAAATGGATATTTCTGCAAAAACGTATGTTAAAATTGTTCAAAACAATGTAAATCGTCAACATTTATTTATAATTTGTAGGTTTTGGTCATTTGTCAGCCAGCTTTAAGTTCATGTCGGCCTTTTGTCTGTGTCGGCCTATTGTCAGTTTGTTAGTCTGCCTTTTGTCTGTGTCGGCTACTTGTACATATTGGCCTTTTGTATATGTCGGCCTTATGTACGTGTCGGCCTTGTCTCTGTATCGGCCTTTTGTCCATGTTGGCCTTTTGTCCATGTGGGCATTCTGTCCGAACCCCACATGATTCCGTACGCAACCATAATCTTGGATTTAATTATTTTTTCACAATGTTCTCAATTTTTATACCATAAACATTTAGTTTTATGTTAAGAACGCAGCTTAAATTTTGACAAAAATGTTAAAAAGTGTCAATATTCCATGCCTTGTGGTCTCAGTGTGCAGAAATAATTCCTAATTAATATTACATTAAACAATTTAGGTCACGAGATATTTAAATATTTTTATTTATTTGTTGATTAATTAGCATCATTGGGGAAAGTGCAGAACCCAGATTTTAATCTAACTATTTAATTAGAATAAATCCAAATGTCATTTTAGAATTTACCATAAAAAATGCACGATAATTGTACACTTGCTGAAAATAATTTTTATTAGCGAAATAAATTATTTTTTTTTTATTATAATGTTAAATATATGCTAATTAAATATTCTTGCTTTTTATAATAAACCAAAGGATATGGACGTATTTATTATTTAGAATAATATCTAGTATACTTTACTAATTCAATGGCTAAAGGTTTAAATGTTTAATAAACCCTAAGAGTTTATAAAAATATGAAAAACATGATTAAATAATTATCCACATTTCAATTTCCTCAATACTACTACTGAAATGAAAATACAACGGAATTATAGAACTATAATTACTACCATTGGTAAATTTCATTTTCTTGAGCTAATTGAACATTAAAAGCTTACTGGGATTTTATTTTATTTTCTGATCCCATTTATGGGTAAATAATTTTACTAAATAACCAAATCCATTTTCAGTATTGTACTGCTTATCGCGTAATATCTTACTAAATTCTATTTAGCAATACGAATTTTTGGAATTTACGATCAAATTTTTAAACAAATTTTTGCCTTTTTTGTGGTACTTTTTTGACGTTTTTCAAAGAATTTTTACATGTTCTTTTGATATCATTTATTTTTAAGCCTATTTTTGCAATTTTTGCAAAGAATTGACATATTTAAATAAGTTTAAATAATAATTTACAGATTTACAGATTTTTTGTTTATTGATCTAATGTTGTTATGAATTATACTTAAATTAGTTTTAATTTTACTGTTTAGTTTGAATTGTTTACTGCTTGTTTTTTTAGACGAAATAAATAACGGTCGACGCATACATTTCTTAGCCATATTTTTGATATTTTTAAACGAACTTTAACATTCTCTAGTAATTTTTTGACAATTTATAAAAGTTTTTAATGCCTTCTAATAATATTTAATATTTAAAAAAAATTGCCTATTTAAAAATAAATTTTTGCTGCCTTTAAGCATATTTTTGCCATTTTTAAAGAAACTTTTGTCAATTTTAAGTGTACTTTTATCATTTTAGAAAAAAATTTTAGATTCTCGAGCAAATTTTTAATACATACTTTCAAAAAATGTTGTCACCACAGGTCTTTTATTTACGAATTACAAACATATCCCTCACTTTTACAGAAACATAACCACATTTTATTAATTACCCCCTGATCAGAATGTTAGTCCCAGGAATTTCATTTTGTTGCTGAAATAATTTTATTAACTATTTCTAAAAAGTAAAATTTTAAAAACTGTTATCAAAATTTGTTGTAAATTTGATTCTAGACTCTTTTGTTTCTTTTTGTTTTTCCACACACAAACAGACACCACTTCGAACACAACTTCTTTTGCAAGTTGAGTCAAAAACGGATATTATCGTAAAACTTACGTTTTTGAAAAAAATTTTAAATACAATAATTTCTTTCCCAAGTAAAATTTTTCGAAAATATACCGGCGTTCCGAAATTTTCTGCTATATGCTGCAGCTTATACCGAAATCCGTCACTGCATCTATTACTTTATTTAACTATTAAAAAGAATTTAAATAAATTTGAGTTCAATAAATTGTGTTATCATTTATGTTACAATGATTTTTTAAATGAGAAAAAGTTAATAAAATGTTCACGCTGATAAATTTTAATTGAAATAAAATGTCTCGAAGGTAAGGCAGGCAAAAAATAATTAAATTAATATTTTGATGTAGAAAAAGTCTAGGATTGTATAAATTATTTAACTTGTGCTATTATAAAAGATATAACAAATAAATGAACGTTTTTATAGTTTTTACAAATGGTTCTGGATAATTTAATATTTTTATCTTTTATTTAAGTAACTTTTTCCTAATTAAAGTACGTCATATAATGTTAGCATGTAAAAAATTTATAGTGATAAATATCCAAGGCAAGGCATTTACTAAATGAGAGAGCGCGGTCTTTTTACCTTATAAGCAGGGATAAAGTAAATTCCTAAATTTTTAAAATTATTTTCAGCACAAAAAAATTTTTTTATTACACCGTTTTGTTTAAATTAGGCGTATGCAAATGTTGTCGAAAAGTTTGGACGACAGATTGCCTTTGTTCTGTTGTACAGCAGAGATTTTGAAAATTTTTAGAAATGTAACTAGCTTTTCATTGTTAATAATGAGTTGTATGATTTAAATTTTTTTCTTTTAATAAGTGCATTGTAAATTTTGAAAGTGTACATAAATTTCTTACCTACTTTTGACAAAGTATTTGTGAAACTTGATGGGAATAAATTTAATAAACTTTTGCTTAGCAACGAGCAAGGATGAATTCTTAATATGTTAAATTTTGCAAAAATAATAAAAATAAAGTTTTTTGCAAATTTAATTCTAAACACTTTCGTACCCATGTTTTTTTTTCATAAACTTAATAGTTTTTTAAAAATTAACAAAAAACCGAAAAACCTAACCAATGAACTACCACCTCTGGTTGGTGGACTTCCAAAATTAACTGGGACCTCCCAATTTTTGTTAAAAGCTTAAATATGAATTTACAGGCCGATCAGTTTAGCCGTCTGGTTTGTAGAGAAAACACAGACAGACACACAGACTGTCAGACAGACAGACAGACAGACATACCACTTTGAAAACAACTTTTCCTTAATGATAAAAGTCCAAATCGGACATTTCCGCAAAGATCTCGATTTCGAAAATTTTTGTAAATTAAGTAAAAATACTTAACGTTTTTTCGTAATTACACTAAAATTCATAATTTTTTAAACTTAAAAAAAAGGCAATCTGTCGTCCAAACTTTTCGACTCCATTTTCCATCTTAAATTATTATAATTCCGGTGGTTGATTAAGAAGCACTATATTTTTTTATTAATTATATAAAAATGTATTACAATTAGAATCATAGGATGTATAATAATGTTAAAATTCTAGTTTATTTTGATTTGAAATTGTGCATATTTACAAAATAAAATTATAAAACTTGTTCCAAATAACTTTTATATAATAAGCAAGATTGCCTTGTTAATTCCCAAAACCGGCCCACTCAGCATAAAAAGCAACCTATCAGATATAAGTAATGTTCTATTTATCTCGAATCTTATCTGAATTTGTCTCAAATAGTGGCCCAAAAGAGATTTCCCAATTTATTTTCTGGAAGACTCTTATAAATCTTTCAAAATATTGTCATAATGCTGCTTTAAATTTTGATCAGTTTGATTATATTTTTAATGCTCTTTATAAAACATGTTTAAAGACTTAACTAAATTATTATATCTGCAATATAAAATTGGATTTTCGTAGTATGCTTTATTGTTTTAACATATTAACTAATGTTATAGTAAATTTTTTTACCAAATTTTTACATGTAAATATAAGTTATTTTTTATTGAATACTTTTTGCCTGTTATTAAAAACACCATTAATTTTCTTGAAATTATATTTGTTACTATACAATTTTAATAAAATTTAATTTAATTTTAAAATTTTCCACTTCCGCTTGAGTGCTCAGAGTGTAAGGACGTGATTTTCATTCTCTTAAATGGTGAGGCACCCTAGCAAGCGTAATTGAGGCAATCAGCTCTCGCATGTCGTGATTGAAGTGAAATTTTAATGTATGTAAGAATGATGTGTGTCATCTTACATGGCCAGGTAACTCAGAGGAGAAGCCGATCGCACTGGGTGGAGGCAACAGCTCCCAGATAATCAGCGAAAAGTAAGTCTAAATATTTTATTTAAAAATTATTCAGATTAGGGTAAATTGATAGGGATACCATTGACTTAATACAAAATAAATTTAAAGGCAATTGTATTATATTACATTGGTACATATATTTAATTTGTGGAGAAGGAGAAGATATTACGGCCTTATGGACAACCACTTACATGTGCAACATACAGAAAAAACGTGATCAAAGAAATTGGTTCAACTATAGGGGCATTAGCGTTATAAACTTTACAGTGCGAATATATGTCAAGGTACTGAAGAATAGAATAGAAGTATGCCTAACGTACACCGAAGAGCACAACAGATTCAGAGCGGGTAGATTCTATATAAATAGCATATTTATCCTTCGGCAAGTGGTCAAAAAATTCCCATAATCTGGAAACCCACGTGTTATTCAGTAAGACAGCGTTCCTCTTAACGAGCTGTGGAAAACCATGCAGGGAGTAAGCGTAATCTACATTAAAGCTGGAACAGTGGAAGCAGAAATGTTGCAATATGGGCATCCCAATTGAGGATGACAGGGTCTTTGCGGACGATCAAGTGATTTTAGCTGAATAAGAAATTTATATCCACTATATGTTAGGGAAAATGCAAGATTCCATTAATGACATTGAATACACTCACTACATGAGAGTTAAATACTAACTGCCTGCAACACATTATAAGCAACAGAATAGTAAAGGTTGATAACATCGACACCTAGTGGCATAAGATCAAGTACAATATCCACAAGGCAAATAAAGCGATAGTAAAAAAGCAGTGAACTTGAATACAAAATCAACCACCAAGTCTTGGTTCACTTCGGAAATAAAAACAGATGAAAAGAAAGACGAACTGAATAAGGGAGGTCGAAAACGGATATAATGTTTGTTTTTCTTCACCTTAAACAAACCATTTGAATAATAAGCACCTAACAATGGACTGCAAATCCAGAATCTACAAAACCTGTTTTTGATTGAGTTATTTTGAAGGATTTGTGCTAACTTCTCATTAGCTGTTCTTCGCCCGCTTAGTCCTGAAGTCATTCGATGTACTCGATTAGCCTGAGTACTTTCACCGGTGAATTATTACTAATAATGGCAATGGTCGGCCATCGGTTATTCCGTATAGATTCTCTAGCTTTAACGCGGGGCAATGTAAAGCAGGCATTCCGTCGTTTCGTCCTTTTTTGTGCAGCCCCTTCAAATCTTTGACGTTTCCTAATATATTGCTTATTTAGCCTCTAATGGCCGGTTTACATTACGTAGTATGTATTTTGCTGGGAACGGGCTTTAATTAAGGACCTACTCTGTTTGCAGTCCGTTTGTGTCGCCTATCTTACCTGATGACTTTTGATGGTGTAAAGTTTTAATAGGGCTGAGCGGGCGTTGAGTACCAGAGATGGGACCTGGTCCAACTGAATGTTTGAGGAAAATATTTTTGTCGGTCTGTCCGCCTCTTCGTTGTCCTTATAACCATTACGTCCTTTTACGTCCATCTAAGTATGACGACTTTGTTTTCTGATGTTTTTCTAGGGCTTTATGATATTTATATGACAGACCCGAGTGGAATTTATGTCCATTTAGTGTCGTAGGTGCCGCCCGATTATCGGAATTGAATTGTATTACATACTTTATTAAGGATGTTTTTGCAGCCCCTTGGGTGATTGCGAACAGTTCCAATTGGTGTACTGTTGTGTGTTGCCCTAAAGGTTATGTACATGAAGATACAATTCCACGTAGACTATACCATACCCGCGTCAGATTCACTTTTGTTTTGTCAGTGTAAATATTTATGATTGGCTCGTTTTTTACATTAATGTTGGTTTTAACAAAGTCTTCTCGAAGTTGTATTTCATCAGTGGTCTTTTAGGGTGAGAAGACGAAGACCACATATCAAAAATGACAGAAAATAAAATTGTCAAAATATGTAGCAATGACAAATCCGATAGCAGGATACCTCCAGGAAGATCCCTAAAGAGATAGCGCGACAGCTAGCAACCAACATCGTAAGAGCAGCCACAACACCCAAGATAAATTAGTTTCCAGTAATAAATAAAGGCAAAACGCCTTTTAAAAGTGGAAGAATAAGAAAAATTCAAAAATGATGGATAAAATTTCCATTTCGGGTTCCTGATTTTACCCAAAAATTTCACAATTTTAGATCTTATAAAAAGAACTCTAGATATAAATTCGGTAGAGTGAACGCAAGAAATATTCACACACACAAAATGGTTTGGGGGACCTCTAAACTTCGACAACTAATAAAGTTATGAAAATAAATGTACGATTACTCTTCTTTTTTTTTCACGTGAAAGTAAAACTTCTTCTTTACTTTGTGAATTGTACAGCTCTAGACATTTCATTAAGTTCCTAACCAATCTACATACACAAATCCAAATTCCAAATATATTTTAGTGCGGAACTACGAATAAGTATGAATATTTTATGTATAGACCCGTTTTTGAGCGAGAGCTCTCGCTTTCGGGTGTAGACAGAGTCTACTTTCAGCCTAATTTTTACGTCTTTCATGTGAGTAACAGGGCAGGTGTTACGTCACAGACGGGACCAACGGCTTTTAAGGTGACTTCCGAACCACCCGAGAGCAGTGAGAAATTTTAAATCTAGTTATAATTGTGCCGGATTGAACCCGGGACCTCTAGTATGCCAGTCCAGCGTTTTACCGCTCGGCTACTCTGCTCTCTTAGATCCTATAATAAAAAATATAAATATATATTTTGTTAATGAAGTGCTTTTTAAATCTGCAACTAACGACTCTTCAAAAATAGTTATATTTTCGCGCCAAATACTTAAGATCGGTCTTTTAGTTCAGAGTTCAGCAACGAATTTTTGCACCTGTCGGACGTCAATGTCGAACGCAAAAGTGTAATCGGAAGCTCTAATTACGATCACAAAAAATCACTAGTGGTTGTCTGAGCGTCATGACGAACGCATCTATTGTAATGCATGTCTTTATTTGGTGACGAAAACTCGTGACGCCGAAATCAATTACGGTTAACAAAATTACAGTGCACTTTCATCTCTTTTCAATTTTTATACTCACTGTTAGCGTCTGTTAGGACATTGATTGAAGGACGTTACAAACAAAAGATACAAAAAAAGTTATAAACAAAAATTTTATTAGATTTTTAACAATTAGTAAAATATCAATCCAAAATATGATGTCCATGTATCTTTAAGTACAAATTTTAATTTTAATGCTTACACATTAAAGCATTTTAAGAATTATCTTCAGCTAATAAAATATTCAAGTTACATCATCACCCTGTATATTTAATTTCTAAAATATAAACTTATCAAATACTTACATCAAGTAAATAATATCAAAAATAACAAAAAAAAACTAAGGAATTGTGCCTTAGTATAAACTGTCATGGATTAAAATTATATTTATTTGAGAATTATTCTTGATATATCAGGTGTTTCTGTTAAAAGATTTTTTTTCATACAGACTTTTCAATGGTCAGCTTTTAAAGATTTTATTGTAGTTTTAATATTAATATAATCAACATATTGAATTTAAATTTAATTTTTTAATTCAATTTCATATTATTATGAAAACAATTTTCTGGAAATTTTTTATATTCAATTTTTAAACATAAAGTTTCTAAAAATTATTCCTCTTGTTTTTGATAACGCAAAACATGTTTTTTTATCAATAAAACAAGAATTAATGACACAGTGTGCAATGGATGCTTTCATTAACTTGAAAATCTTAACTGGAGACTATGGTAGACTCATACAATACTTTTATGTAAATAAATAACTACAATCTAAACATAGTAAAAAAAAACAAAAAGTTTAAACTCCATAAAAGCTTAAACCTCGTACCACAGTGCCGTTCCCTTCCTCTATAAAATTTATCACAGTTTTATCATCTCTATGAGCAAATAACTTATCGGTCATATGTTGTAATAAAATAGTTTCACCACAACAATCAGAAATATATTCAATGCAAATCATATAATGCATTGAAGCTTTCAAATAAACAGGTAAAGCAAAAATAACTTTTTGTTCCTCATTAAATTCAAGAAAACTTCTTTGATCTTCATGCTCAAATACTAAATTGGATCTATTATCATTCTCGCTTTTCATGTAAATGTAAATATTGGCACCTCCAATATATTCATTATGCTGGGAGCATGGTGACTTTAATTTTGTTGATACAACTATTCCAAAAAGTAAACAATCCTTATTGGAGTAAATGGTTAGAGAATAAACTTCATTCACAACAGGCAATTTATAACTATTTTTCAAAAATCGCCTGTATTTGAATGGGATTGTTTTCTCTGGTTTTGTACTGTTGTTTTTAACAACACTTGGAGAATATTTGCAAAAATCTTTTTGAAATTGTTGGGATAATTCAATAATGTGCTCAAAAGAAAAAATTTGATCTCTAGTCAGTGGCTTAAAAATATTATTATTAAAATAAAACAAACAACTTCTTCCCAATAAAAGGACAAAAATATTATGTTGCTTTAGTATGGAGTAAATATTATCTTTTACAGCTACCATTTTTCTTACAGCACACTCTTCAATCGCCCAGCTTATAACTAACATTATTAAATCAGTCGTGTTTCCTCTATTTTCTTTTAATATCTCTTTTAAAGTATCAACTTGCATGTGATAATTGGAATACAAAATGACTCCTTTTGTAAACAAGAAAATATCATCCAAACATTTTTCTAACAAAGTATTTTCATTATATAGCAGAGCATACTCATAACTCAGTAACAAATTTGTCATACTTAAATGATGTTTTACATAATCTATACAAATATTTAGCAACTCACTAAGAAAATACTTTTGGCTTACATAAACTAAATTCCAAGCTTCTAACACATTTGTAATTTTTATAGCATCTGAATAGATGTATTCTAATGTTTTTTTTAAAATATCCGCATCAATATCTTCGATTACAATTTCATCTGAGGCCAATTCCCCATAAAACATTGATTCGAAAACTGGACTAGAGCAAGCTAATATTAATTTATGAGCCGAAATTTTTTCATCCCCTACTATAAAAGTGCAATCCGTCCAATCCTTGGATTCATATAAAAATAAGAATTTTTTTCTTCTATATATGGCCATCTAAAAATAAAATAATAATCAATTTTTATTAAAATAGTCTAACCTGTTTATTAATCAATTTTAAACAATTGTTGATAATTTGATTAATTTTGTTTCATTTACAGTAATATTAATATATTTTTAACAAACTATTATAAAGGAATAAATAGAATATATATTTACCTTGAAGATGAATCTACTACGCGTGTTAGTCGACTGCGGTGTAATTGTTTACAGTGCTTTATTTCTGCTTATTTGTTATAATAATATCCTTGAACTCCTGCAAGATCAACTCAATCAACTACAAGGCTAAAGCAAAAAGCTAAACGCGGGGTTTTAAATTGTTTTAAAATTAGCCAATGAAAAGCACGCAATTCAGATTATATAATGACCATTTGTTTAATGTTAAGTTAGCATCCATTACATCATCAAAATTTGCTTTACTACAAAATTAATGGAGATTTCTTTTTAAATAATGTTTATTTAGAAGAATTTAAGAAGGTATGCAATATAATTTTGCTTTAATGTGACATAATTTAAGTTTTAAAAATCTAGAATTTAAGGTTGGCTAAACTGAGATTGAATAATATTCTCAATGAATGTAATAAGTAGAGTTGTGCTGCTTTTATGGTTTACAAGGTGCCCCAGAAATATACAATCAATGTGGTAAGAACAGCGTCGCCGCGTTCCCCGGAATTCAGCCACGCGCCTAAAAGAGGTAAAGTAAAATGTATCAGGCCCAATGGTAAGGGAAGGAACAAATTTATAACTAAATTAAAGTTCTTGCTATAAAAACTTAAAAATAATTCTTTGTATCTGTATATAAAGGGTGATTTTTTAGCAACTTTCTTTTTTACAACACTGTTTTTGGCAGCTCACATGTTTTCGTGTGACATGTTACTGTCAAACATGTTCAGTCTGATCTATAATTTCACCATGAATCGACTTACAAACGAACAACGCTTGCAGATTATTGAATTTTATTATCAAAATTCATGTTCGGTTAAGAAAGTGCATCGTGCACTTCTTCCATTTTATGGTCAGTTTGGGCGACCTTCTGAAGCGGCTATTCGGAATCTTGTGACTACATCTTGCACCAAATTTACATTAATGGACATTAAACCACCAATAGGCATACGTAGAGTGTGGACAGAGGAAAATATCGTGGCTGTATCCGCCCGTGGTGTTGGAAAATTTTGCGTAAGGATTTGGGTGGATAACCTTTTAAAATACAGCGGGGGCAAGATTTGAAATTACACGACCTA
>JARJDX010045454.1:0-10758 GCA_030264735.1 Gymnusa sp. GC000175
AACATTCCTTCGAGACAGGCCACAAAATTGATTTCACTAATGTGAAGTCATTATCTATAATCCCTTATTACAAAAAGCGTAAAGTTTGTGAAGCCATTTGGATTCATAATAATCCTCTTAACTTGAATCGCGAGCTTAGTTTCAAAATCTCCAATACCTGGAAATATTTGTTTTCATCATTAAATTTCCATCCCCACTAATTCTCTTCGTCCTATATAGGCATACACACTCGAACAAGGTCTTCAGTCATCGGACTTTTTCGCCTTGAGAATGCTCCCTGAAATGGCGAGCGAAACGTTGGCAACAACCAATAAACATACGCGACTTAAACCCGAAAGTAAGAAAACTTATATAGTATTTATGTGTTTTAAGAATCCTCTCTACCAGCTGATGTGAGGAGTCCACTTTCGATGCAATTTCTCTTGTAGAAGCCGAAGGATTATTTACAACCTAATGAATAATTTAATATAAAATATTTTTGATTATTATAAAAATTATGTTTATTAAACTGCTAATATAACTTGCTCTTCATTTTCAAGCAGCCTATCATCGTATCCTCGTCTAGTCTTTACAAATGAACCAAACTCGCCCAAATTTCTATGCAGTGATGTGTGATGCATATTAAATTTACAGCATACCTCGCTTTTCTTCATTTGAAAAATGAATTTTCACGTAAAATTTACATAAACAGAACCACAAAGCACAAAAAATAAACTGCTGTCAAAATATTGTTTATTTGTTGTTGATTTTGTTTTTAAAGCATACATGACCGAAATGAATAAAACCAATAATTTGATAATTAATTTTTAGAGTTAAGTTTTTCGTAAAATAAGGTAAAAATTTAGAATTTTTACCGCACGTTTTAAATATAGGCCCTTATGCAATATTTAGACGAATATCTCAAAAACTACTAAAGATTTTTAAAAACGGGTTGCAGAATCTGATTATACGAATTTCTCTGCACTTTTTCAATTTATTAATAAATTTCGTATAACATTCGTAAAATTATTTTTAATGAATATATTTTGATAACACAAACAATATTTTAGATCACATATGTTAAGTACAGAGTAGTTTATAAAAATTGGTAATAAGGCATAAATTTTTATTATTATACTAACTTTTTACTTCGGTGCAAGGAAGTCAGGTTAAAGCTGGCTACATCACTTTTATAGGCTAAAATACAGACTACATATTTATACTGCATATATGCATGAATTCTATCATGAGTAACTTCCAGAAAACTTCTAGTTTTTGGTAATAAAGACTTTCTTAAACATGTTATTTTAAAAAGCTGTGTACAGACATATAAAACTCCTCTTTTAATTTATTTATATTCTCCTAGCTTACAAATCATTCAATAAATATTCTAAATAATGTATAACAGCATAGAATAGAACCTTGTATCCGTACTTAAAATTACGTTTATCAAAAATATTTGATTTCTATGAAATTTTTGTGGTTATACCAGTATAAGTACAAATGTAAAAGTTTTATCATGATTAAAACTTTACTATAGAAAGGAAATATTTTTAATGAAAATTTTCAACATTTTTAACAAAAATAAAAAGAACTTTAAGCAGCCTCATTTCCCGCATGAAATATTGATTAGAATTTTTAATTATACGCTAAATATTAATTAATAATAACGATTACCCCAAATTTTTTTTATAAACGTATATTAATCCAGAACTAAAAATCAATTAATGTTTAATCAACCTAAGAGCAATCATTTCCGATTAAAAACTCTAAATATAAAGCATAAAAGGAAATAAAAATATAAAGTGAAATAAATAATATAATATAATTGTATAATATAATTGTATATAACTGTAACTTTAAATAAAAAAAAATATATATATAAGACGATATCACAAAGAAGCACAAAATAAGTTTCATAAATTTTAGCCCTTCGTCGATCGCATAAGTGATACATGATACATGAGCACTAACTTTGCGAGAAATTTGTTTACTTAAAAATTGTGGTGTTGCACCTATACTTTTCACTTTTTATTTATCTTTAGCTAGAGCCTAGTGTCAATTACGCAAGTCTGTGTTATGTGTGCCCTTAGTAGCAACTGTTTTTGTATCAAATTGTTACATTGCTAGCGAATGTGTAAGTGTGCATTTTGTTTTATATTGTATTTTGGGTTATTTTTTTTTGTTTGTTTGTAAAATAATGATCGAAAATCGGTTTTATAATTTCAATGATTTTATGTGGAATCTGCGGTGAAATTAATTTTTGATAATAAAGAAGCAATAGAATCAGGATGATGCTGACACGAAAGCAAAATATGTTTCAGCCGAAATAAGGGCTAAAAATTCTAATACTGAGGAGAATGGGATTGATGAAGAACCCGATCTCGCGGATTATTTTTTCTACGAAATCATCAAAAACGGTACGTCAGAAAAAAATACGCATTGAAACTCAAAACATTTTGACACAACTTTTTGGAGTTATACAAAAAGCACGACAATCGAAAATGCTTATTATAGAATGTTAGTATAATTTTTTCTCTGATAAAATGCTGAATGAATAAAATTTTTGTGTATACAAACCGGTGTATTCGTCTCCCCAAAAATAGGAACCTTTATACTAAGTATATATAATCAGTTTAGAGCGTACTTCGACGCTGTCCAATCCACTTCTTCTTCTCATTTGCCGCTTTGAAGATTGCCTTATTCATTCTTTACAGTTTCTTTTTGGCCTTTATTTTTTCGTTTTATATATTGTGTCCATTCCATGGCTTGTTCGGAAAGTCGTGTGTTGGCGATCCCGTAAAATTGGCTAGAGCGTCTTATTTGTTTCTTCTCTAATTTTGATTTTCGTGTCTTTCAGTCCCATTTGCCAACCTACCTTCTTATTCCTTATTATTTATAACCTTGAGATTTCTACTGCTCTACGTAAAGAATCCATCTCCGCAGCTTTTACCTTTTTCTTGTTTCTCTCTATGAGTCTCCATGTCTCGGCACCATAAATTAAGGCTTAATCATGGTGTTTTAAATGTTGCCGCCGACTAACGGTATTCTTATTTTATAAGAATTCTATTAAACATCCTATCGCTTTCTTCGCCTGTGTTTTTTTTTTCTAGCCCGAATCTCGTTCCATTTTCTTTAAATACAATCCCTAAATATTAATACTCTCCACATCCCTTTGTTTATTCCGTGTCGTCTCTTTTTTTGTTCATTCTTAGACCCTATTGTTCGTATGTTTTTTTTTAATATCTTTGTCATATTTTTCAAATCTTTTTTGCCAATACCGCTTGATCATCTGCAAATTGCAGTGAGTATGTTATTGTGAGCGTCCTTGACGTACATTTAAATAGTGTGGGTAATATGCAGCAGCACTCACTTTACCTTTTTTTATGTTAAAGGATTTTGACAGCCTATTTCCTGTTTTAATCTTGGATGTGGAGTCTTTGTATAGATTTGAAACCACTGCAATTAGAGGATGACACCAATGAGAGGGGCTAATATTATATTTCGGTCGTTTTTTGGTAAGTAGCTCTTTATAGTGACTAATCCATTGGTCTATAAATATGTCTTGAATTGGTGCTGTTTCCTTTTCTGTATTTTTAGGGATTTTATAAATTGCCATGCTTTTGAACACTTCCTTCCGCCAATGTAAGTATTGATCTTAGTTTTACCAGATCTCTAATCTCTTTCGTCCATCACAATTTTTTACTTCTCATGCCTTTTTTTCTACCCAAAGCTTGTACTGCTTCCTTGTGTATGCTGTATACACAATATTTTCATGGGTATCTGAGCATACATCAGTTTCTTTGTTTAGGTAGATATCTAATCTTCTCTGGTATAAGTATTTCGTACTTTCTTAGATTAGGCTGTTAATATTAAAGTAGTCTTTAGTAGTCTTTTTTGATGCTTTTTAAGTTATCAGTATTATTCCGTATTACCAGTGTCTTTCTTCACCTTCGGGATTACTTTCCATTTTCATATGTATCTTACCACCTTAAGTGGGTAGTGGTCAGATCGTTATGTGGGTTGTTCCCAGGTGTACTTTCATATCATTTTGTGTCTAAAGAGTTATTTTCAGTTCATTGGATGTATGCAGGTCCACCAATCTTGACCTATTATGTTTGGTATTCTCCTCTTTAAGAGAGTATCACTTGGTTCTGAAGCTTGTAGCCCGTTCTGCTATTTAAGTCTACTAATAGAATGAATTCGCTAGTAGTTTTGACTTCCTGTGTATTACCTCGTTTAGTTTATCGAAGAATTTATCCTTGATTTCTACCGGTTCGTCTTTTCAAGTAGCGTATAATCCTAGGAGTGTTATCTTTCTTTCTTTTATTGTTGTATCTTTATTTTATTAAAATTTATTGGATCCCAGATTGTTTCTTATTTCTTTTTATTGCCATTTCCCTCTCGCACCTCCTTAGGAACTCGACAGTGTATACTTTCCATTACTTCTGTACCCTGACCATTTTTCTTCGTTTTCGTTACGGCTGATACGCTAATACTGCAGTTTTTTAGTTCTGAGTCGGGACGAAAATAAAATGGAATTACCCGAATCAAAAGTATTTATAGGCTTTTTATACCTTGAAGGAACTTTACATGTCAGAAGGTCTTTATCCAGGCGATGGATATTGGTGGAAATACTTCGACTAGTAATAATTTTTGGGAGGTTCGACTTTCTTATAAGATGTATTCATTTTGATGATCGTACGTCAAGATCTTAAAAGTACAATATTGCGCCTATTTATGAGCTCTTTGACGCATTTATTTACAACTCTAAACACAGCTATTTACTTAAATAGCATGTCTACTATTGACAAAACACATGAAAGTTTTTGTGGGCGCTGCAAATTTAAGATATACATATCTCTTAACCCGGCGTACAAAGTGAAAATTATGTAAATGTGATGTTATCGTTTACTACACTTGGAGATGTAAAGTGACAAGCAACCTGAGTGACACCACAACCCAAGTAACAAACAAATAGATGCCGTTAAAGCACTGGCATAACCAATTTATGGTACAAATAGAAATTTAACCTTTAGGCCCGATTGCACCGACCACACTTAAGCGAGCCTCAAGTTAAGGCTAGCTTAGGTGTGATGCGCAGTGCGCGACTTTCTGCACTGCTACGGCTTATGCGCATTACACTTAAGCTATCCTTAACTTGAGTGTGGTCGGTGCAATCGGGCCTTAATGATTTGTTTTTAAATGTTAAGGAAAAACATGTATACGTTAAAACAATAAAAAAAATAAAAGAGAACTCCCACCAGCTCGTCTGAATATGAAATCCACACTCAGTGTTTTAAATGTGCCAAATAAATCAAAATTTTGTTCTTATTGCCCATTCATTTGGTAATCCTATAGGTGAAGAATTTGATATGATCACATATTACAATAATGATGTCGATGTTGTCCACAAACTCTGCTCAGACCACAATGTTGCCAGAAACACCCGTCGTTGGCTAATGGTGGTCTTTTATGCTTTGCTAAACGTTTAAGGCATCTATGTGCAAGTGATTTTCATCACAAATCGAAAATTGCCTGCAGGCTATTCCATTTTTAAGCACCTTAATGTTTTTTACTATTTCCTTCCCACTTACTTCAACCGATTCTTCTTGTATATGCATTGGCACTGGTTCTTCCTTATATTTCGGTCTATATTTAGTGAGTAGCTCTCGATAGTAACTAATCCAGTGGTCTATAGATATGTATTAAATTGGTACTGTTTCCTTTTCTGTATTTTTAGGGATTTTAAAAATTGCCATGCTTCTGAACACTTCTTTCTGCCAATGTAAGTATTGATCTTAGTTTTACCAGATCCTAAATCTCTTTCGTCCACCACCATTTTTTACTTGTCATGTCATTCTTTCTCGAAATCGAAAAGGGATGATGCTAAGACCATTCTTTGTTCAAAAGCTTAGTCTCAAATGGGTTCTGCTTCCGCTACAAAGAAATTGTTTTCAGATTAAGGATATTACACTTATTTTTAGTAAAAGTCTAAAAAGGTTCAAAGCATCCAAGGCGTCGGACGAGAAAGCAAAGAAAATCATGAATATTATCACGTAAAACGCCGACGCTGCATTTTGTTGTTATATACCACAAACGACCAGGCTAACTGAGACCATTTGCAAAAATTAATACCTGTGGCCAGCGTACAATCACAGTCTGTACAGTGTGTTATCCCAGGCTACACAAAGAAGAAAGAAACGATAGCAAAGTATAAAAAATGGATGCAGTGAACTGATTATAAACCTATGTGTTTTGAGTTTTTTACGTTGTATTTCTGCTATTTTTTTCAATTTTTAGAATAAAAGTTCTATGTGCAAAATTAGAAATTATTATTATTCTTATTTAGGAATTCTTGATTTAAATAAAAGGGCAAATGTATCAATACGATACATTGCGACCGTTTCTTGACATAATAGTGTTGAAGCCGACAAAGAGTTAAGTACAGTAAAAGATTTTTCTTATATTTCCAACTTCGTTCTGCTCAATGAATATTGAAATGGTCTTTAAATTAAATGCAATTTACGAATAATGCCAAAAAGATTTTTGACTACTTTCATACTTATTATTTCTGCTAGGTTTATCTCTAATTAATTAAAATATGTGCAATTTAATAATAGCATAGAGACAATTCTGAGTTCGAAGCTTAGTGCAATGTAATATTCACGTTAATTGTATAGTTAAACCAGGCAATTTAAAATGAATATCCTTTACGTTTGCACAGTTAATGAAAGGATATGCACGAATTCCTTATTAAAATATGCGAAAAGTGCATTTTTATCCTTACAATGAGTGCTCTTGTTAACATTAACGAAGTTAGTTAATATGAAAATTTGTTTAATGTTTTTGTAGGGCTTATAAAGGATTATGATAAAATTTAATTTTGGTAGTTATGTGTACGTGCAACAGGACTATGGCAAATACTACATATGTAATGAAAACATGTAGATCTCGTAACCTGACGTTCCTAAATTTACCTAATATATAAGTTGAAGTTATTAAATTTGTGTAGCTTCCGAGATTTGCATAACAGACACATTTACACACGCATCGTATCATATTTAACTGTATGAAAATAATAAACGGAGCACGCGCGTTCGTGATATTTTATAATCTTACGAATCCAATTTGGATTGCTAATTATTTATGTCGCAGAGATATTTTACTTATTCATACCTGTACTTGTCACGAATAATTCTTTTCTTTTAGTTAACTTCTTAGAACAAAAAATAAGTCAACTCGTTACCTTTATTAGTACAATTTATTCAGAAATATGTATATTGTGCCTTAAGTATGACTTTAAAACTTTAAAAAACTTCAAGAAACGTTGATTTATTACTTTACGTTAATATTTGTTTCTATTTTTAGATGTAAAAATATATAACTGAAACTAGGGCAATAATATATTACGAAGAAATCCATGAAATTATTAAACCATTTTCACATTAATGTTATAAATAATATAAATACATCGTAATTCTACAAGTTATTATATATTTTATAATCGCTATTTAATTTAACCAAAACTTGGCTTTTTAAGTTACTTCAAAAAATTTCTATTGGATGAGAGATAAAAATGTAAAAACTTGAGCCACCAATTATACTGTCAAATACAAAGAAACATATATAACAACTTAAATTCAAAAATATGAATTGGGAAAAATATATAAACCAAACCCAAGGAGATAATAAGTTATCCTAGTAATAAAAAAATGCTTATAGCTATAGGTAAATACCCTCAGGGAAACCTTAGCCCTAAAGGGCTCGTCCCCGAGTGGCGGATAGGGGAATGCTCGTCAATAGTCATACGTCTGCTAAAAGGTAGGAAGAGAATAAATAAAATACCTACCGCGGACCAAAAAGGCTGGAGAGAATGTTCCGTTATTAAACTCACCTAAGAAGCTTTTTTGACGAATTTGAAGCAGAGATCCATAATGATGAACGTTCAGGGTGGAGCGCCAAATCAAAGATGGGAAAGAACGTACAAGAGTCAACGGCGGCACTCGAGTCTTTTAAAAATATTACGTTCTTGGTGAAACTTACAAGCCAAAAACCAGTCATACTAATTTTAAATTACACAAATAGGAAAAAGTTAGAGGTAGGGCATACCCCTCAAGCGAATTAGATGATGGAACTGTAAAAAATGTTAGGGCGTCCCCAAGACGCGACGGAAAATAAAAATGGCATAAGAAGCTGATAATGTCCGAGGTGCGCATTGCCTCCTGAAACATTAGAAAATTTACGGACCGCTGCGCTGAAAAAGTGCCTTAGATCGACTTTTTGACCGGCGAACGGAGATGGATTTGATCATGGCTTCGGGTTTGGACAACTGGACAAAATAATAAAGGCGTTGCAATCTTGCAATACTGAGATTAAAAGTGTAGCAAAATTTTACAGTAGTAAACTTATTTTATAAAAAGAAAGAGGAACATCTCATCACATACAATAATGAAAATTCAAAGCCCCAAAATCGACTATATCATATTAGATAAGCAAAACCTTAAACAAATAAAAAAATTTCAGAACTACGAAATATATAGAAAACAATTACTTACTGCAAAAAAGAACATATACAAAATGAGGTACTAATATTGCAATAAACTATTCAATGAAGAATTCCGACGATGGCCAGAAGTAGAAAAACCCATGATCCAAAGACCGGCAGATGTAATTTCTGCCGCGGGAAAGAAAAGAGGTCTTAAAAATGATAAATCATAAAGCGATCGGTCCAAACGAAATAGCCGCAGAACTTTGGAAAAAACTATAAGCTGGTAAAAAATAACGGCTGCCAGAACTATTCAATAACATTCTAACAAAATCGAAAAAATGCCAGACGCTTGGAGAAGGAGCGTACTAGTCCTTCTATTAAAATAAGGGATATGTGCGTGTCTGTGAAAACTTCTGGAACATAAAACTAAAAGATAATCCTAAGGCTTTGCATGGAATCTATTATACGCCGACGATGTAGCCCTTGCATCCGATTATATACAGGAAATACAAGATGATCTAGATCAGTGAAGAGAATCACATAAATTTATTGGTCTGTGTATCAGCAGAACGAATACAGAATACATGCTCTGTAAGTTTAACAACGATAGTTAGATAGTAAAAACATTTAGATGGTCATCCCAGAGAATGGATCAATTAAAGCGGACATATCACACATCTGGATGGAATAAATGGCGTTCTTTGTGACTCGAAAAAGCCCACAAATACCATTTGTTTATAGAACGTGAGTTAAGAAAGTGCTGCTGTACGCCAGCAAAATCCGGACTTCATTGTAGTCTGGGTGTGCGGGTACACCTAGTGCTAGATACTGCTACATTTATGCCATCCTACCTAGTCAACGGATTGTCTACAATCTAAGCAACATATGTACATGCTGATGTTATATTTTTTCGATTTTTCAATTATTTATCTAGTCGGTAGTTCTCGAGTATCTCGACGGAAAAAAAAAAATTCCAATATTTCTGGCAGAATAAACTTTATAAACCCCTCGTGTATTATGTGTAGTACTATTTTGCTGGCATGAGGAAGAATAGCTATTGTGAGGTAGTGGTCACTGACGTCCATTTTTGCGAAGTAATATGTATACTTCTGTCCAGCTACATTTTCCTACTTTTTTGTAGATCTTATGCAATTTCATCAGTACCAAGAATAATTTCGGATGTGATATTATCAATGCGAGGGGATTTGCGGGTCTTTAGTTTCCTCCTGCTATTACCTCTTTCTTTATCTATGTATAGTGTTGCTTCTTGTGTGATAGTTCTCCGTTAATTTTCTTCTTCTGCCATTTTCATAGAAGAAGTTATCTAACGCTCCAGTATCTCACTTTCTTTTATCAAAACTATCCCCTGATCTTTTACAGTTATGGCATTTTTGTTCTTATGTGTTTCAATCTCGTCATATTTTATTTGCAAATATCACTTTTCATCTTTTCAGCACATGAATTGTACCCTTGTTATTTGTATAAGCGATTACATTGTATCATAACTCTTTGCTTTCGGACATTATCCCATATTTCATCCGTGACCCATGTCTTACTGCTCCCTGTCGTTGTGTATTTAAGACAACCTTGAAGTTATGACTTATTTCTTTAGTTCATATGTGAAGATAAATTTAAAGTTCATCGTTATTTGTAAAAGTTTGGGAAGTACGTTATTTTTAGCTGTTTGCAAAGATCCATGGATAAAAATTGGTGATCACTACCAAGAACTTTTAGAAACTTTTACCATTTTTCTAGCGCGATCAATAAAATATCAATTTAGTTTCTGTAACAGTCCTAGGTGATCGCCATGTATTAGATATAAGGTCGTCATTTTCAGCACAGAAATGTACCAGTGATCTCCTCTCCATTTCTCTCTCTTGTGCCTTGTTTCCCAATAATATTTCCCATGCCTGTATCGTAAGTGATACTACCAATTTTTGCATTGAAAGCGCCAAGTGTAACTGTTACTTCCTATGTTTTTAGTTTGTCCATTGCCTCTGTAAGTAAGGTATCGAAGGTCTTAATTTCTTCGTCATTAGATTCGCTGGTTGGGAAATATACCTAAACTACCTTAATATTTTTTATTAATAATGACTGCTTCTCCATTCCTAGAGAGATTTTTGTGTGTAGAGAAATACCTTCAGTGACTTTCAGAGATTCCCACTATTTCATGGTAAACTATTTCGCCTTCAGTGCTAGTTTACCTGCTTGCAGCAGTCCTTGTACCTATTATTCAGGTATTCCCGTCCTCCACGTATTCCAAAGTTTCAGTATCAGTTTCAGTTTGA
>JARJDX010045477.1:0-18899 GCA_030264735.1 Gymnusa sp. GC000175
CGAAATCAACTTTTTTTGAATGAGGGAGGTCGAAAACGGATATTTCCGCAAAAATCTCGATTTTGAAAATTGTCGCGATTACTATACTTTAATTTACTTTGTAAATGAAAGTAAAAATATGCAAAATTGCATTTCTTAGCTCGCATAATGTGTGTGTAATTAAACAGCAAGGGTGATGAGATTAACACTTTTCTAAATGATTCCATTCTTCTTCTTTATGTTTTCCTATCGAAGGCTGGCTATCATCACAGCTATACGAAATTTGTTGGTGGCTGCTCGGAATGGTTCGGTGCCAGTATAACCAAACCACTCCCTTAGGTTCTTCAGCCAAGATGCTCTACGTCTGCTAGCATTCCCACTTCCCTTTATTTTTTTTGCATTATGAGCTGAAGCAGTTCGTACTTGGAACTCCGCATGATGTGACCCAAGTATTCGAGTTTTCTCTTTTTAACAGTGCCTATGATATCGCATTCTTTTTGTATTTTATTCAGAACCTCTTAATTGGTGACCCTATCTGACCAAGGTATACACCACACCCTGCGATAACACCACACCACATCTCGAATGCTTGTAGCCTACCCAGATGGGTCTTTTTAAGGGTCCAGGTTTCAACCCTATATATCAAGATTGATATCACGACTGGCAAATACTTTCTTTATTTTTTATTAAAAATGCTCTGGCCATTTCTATTCTGGTTCTCATTTCTCTTGTTGGATCACCTATGTGTACAAGCCACGCACCAAGATACCTATAGTTGTGTACATTTTTAATGTCAGTGTTTACAATTCTTAGATTCCAAATTTGGTCGTATCTAGATTTAGTAATTACCATCCCATGGTGTTTTTTAGGTTTATTTTTAATCCATATTTAGTGCAGCGGTCATTTAATTTTTCAAGTAGGTGTTGTAAGTCTGCAAGGTTACTAGCTAATAGGACTGTATCGTCAGCATACTATATATTGTTTAATGTTTTATCATTTATGATTATACCTGCAGCTTCTTTATTTATGCATTCCTTAAAGATAGCTTTGCTGTATACATTGAATAGAAGTGGTGACAATATACACCCTTGCCTTACACCACGGCGTATCTCGATTTCCTCAGTTGCTCCACATCCGACCTTTAGATTAGCATTCTGGTCCCAGTATAGATTGCTGATTGCCTTACATCCCTCAAGTCGATGTTTTTATTGAGGAGGAGCTGATGTAGTTTTTCATGACTTATCGTGTCAAAAGTCAATTCCATTGTCAAATGAATTTTCATAGTCCATAAAGTAGATGTATATAAATAATACTCCCTTGTATCTCAATTAGTTGTAGATATTTGCTTCTCTTGTCCTTGCTTTGACGAAGATTGCCTGTTCTGGCGGCAGTGTCATTTCGTAGCCTCTCTTGTAGCGCAAAGAGTATAATGTTGCTTACGTGGGAGATGAGCGCCCTTAAGCAGAATTTGTTGCAAGGCAGTTCGCGCCCCACATCATGCAAAATATTTATTTAAATAATTAAATGCCCAATACTGCCCCAACTCCCGAACCCGGCTTGCCAGCGTGGGGTTTAATAGCTAAAACCTTCTCTGGACCGCAGTTAGATGAGAAATCATGTAACTCCAGTGGTTCGGAATCCACGCTAAACTGTATGTCCACCTCTAATGAAAGTTGCCAGCATTACAGGCAGAGAAGAGGTTATGCGCCAGGGGTGGCGTCCTAAGCTGACGACAAAGTATGGCGTGACATCATAACGGTGTCTCAATTTTAGCTTTCCGGACGGAGTACCACTGTTTGGCATGCTGCCAGTTTAACATATTTGGATGGCTAATCTATCCTTTATATCTATCACGCTTTATTGTTAAATATGTGAAATATGGTGCATAATCGTACGGGAAACTCCTTTATGCTCTTCATCCAAAATTTTCTAGGTCGATTTTGATATTTTTGCATACAATGGAAAAAATAGCAAAATTGTCTGCTTGTCTATCTATCTGTTTGTCTGCGGATATGCATTTGCCCTCTATACAGCACAAAGGGTTTACCTAAAAATTTATATTAAAGCTTTTAACAACATTTTTGGAGGTGTCAGTGATTTTGATTGAAACCTATCAATCAAATCGTCTTTTCCATCCGCCGATCTGCAATGGCGAGCGAAATGTTGGCAACAACCTACAAAACTAAGTAACTCAAACCCGAAAGTAAGAAAATATACAACCTGATAGTTTTTGAAATATGTACAAAAAAATTAGTAAATAACCGTTTCCAGTTGGAAGATTTTGTTAAAGCTTAAGCAATATATTAGTTTTATTGCCGATCAGTTTAGTCATCTGAGCTGTAGGGAGGGCACAAAAAGACGCAGACAGATAAATAGACACACAAACAGGCAGACACCAGTTCGTAAATAAAAGTAAAAGGATCCATTACTCCTATGTCGAAATTTATCTGGTGACACAGAATTGAATTATTTTTGGTTTTTCATTAGATGTGACAAGAATGTAAAATGAGCACATAAAATTGGTAAATTAATTTTGTTGGGACTCTTAGCTACTTTACTTTATACATCCATTACTCATTTGTACCTTACTTAATTTCAGAAATACAAAAGTGGGAAGACTTTTGACGCGCTCTAAAAACAAACAATTAAAAATTTAAATTCGGATTTTTATTTCTTTAATTATAGGCAAACCTCTAGTAAATAAAAATAGTTAACAAAAATGAAGAAAGAAATCTTTATGTCCATTGGGTGTAATGGATATTATTGCGGTTGTCATTACATTATATTACGTATATTAAAAACCATAAACTAATGTACATATTTTAAGTAAGGGAAAGCATTAAGTTTTTGATACTTGAACCAAGAAAATGTAGAGTACGTTTCCATAATGCTTTAAATAAAAAAATGGAAGAATAGGTGCTCATTATAGGTCTCAATTTTATTATTTTATTATATGATTAAATATTTTTACGCATATTTTCTAATACAAGTTTTTGTCATAATCATGAAACCTTCTGCACATACAATTTCATCAATCCACAACATTTTTTGTGCACATCAACAATAATTTATTTAAATATAAAGTACAAGGGTGCATGATTATGGCAATATATATTTGATTTCTAGAGCATGCAACACATACCAAATTTTGCATCAAATGGAAGAGAACGTGCAATTTTAGAATCGGAATCGAAACTTAGTAAGCTCGATTCTGCCTACACAAATTCTCACAATTTCGTGGCCAGTTTCTATAATCCAAAACCAATAATTGATACTATTCAAGAACATGAAAAGTATGGAAATGATGGTGGTAAAGGTAGAAGGATAGCCACAGCACTTGTTGGTGGGTTTGATGGAATTGCTAACGTTGTCAATACTGTACTAGATGTAAGTTTTTTAACGTAATTATAATCAATTAAAAATAAACTAAATTTAGCTAATGATAAAAAAATTATATGATTTAAGAAAATATTATTTAGAATTTACTAGGCTCCAAACCTTTCGTTTTGAATTTTTTCAGACGAATTTGTGCATAACAGATTTTTGCACGAAAAGTTTTTCAAAAAAAATTTCGATCGTTTGCTAGACACATTTTTGCCCGAACGAACAATTTCTTTCAAACAAAATTCCTTTCGAGTAAATATTGTACCTTCCATTAAATTGAAAATAAAATAATATATTTTCGACTCACTACTCACTTTTCGAAAAATATCCAAATATCCAAAATTATTATTTATAAAATCTTTTTTATGTGCTATAGCATCCTTCCGGCTTTCAGTCTCCATTGCCTTGTATCGAACCAGTCTTCTGGACGTAAGTCCTGCTCAGACACGGCTTTCTTTACTCCACTTCCATAATATCTTTGGCATACCTGTGTTCCAACTTAGGATCTGCTTCGGAATTTTTTCTTTGGGCATTCTCTGGATGTGCCCGTTGCTAGTACGGGTACATCCAGAGAATGCATGAATAGTTATGCATGCTGAAAATGTTCCATTATTATTTTTTTTTACATCCATTATTTCGCATATTCTCTCGTTTCTCGCTCGTTTCATCCGCCATATTCCTGCGGATCTTTTTCAGAAATCCATTTTCAACAAGAGAAATAAATTTTCAAGGCATTTGTTCAATTTTCAGGTGTCACATCCATAACGGACAACGCTCTTGAAAGTTACATTCAAATGGTCACTTTTTCGTTGTTTTGAGATGTCTTTTGACCAAAGCAATAAGTCAACAGCTCCAATTACTTTCTTCCCTTTGACAATTCGATCTTAGATTTCGCTTTGAGTTCTACCACTGGTATTAATGTGGGTCCCTAGATAAATATATTTGTCGAATATGTTTATAACTCTTCCATCCTCCAATACCAGATCATCGTTTTGTCCTCCAATACACAAACATGTACTGAGTCTTTGGCATATTTACTAACAAGCCCCACCTTTCATACTCGTTGGTCAATCTTCTAGCCATGAACTCCAGATCTTCTTTACCTTGGGCGAGAATTATCTGGTCATCTGCAAAATGCAGAGTGTAGAGCGTGGTCTCCTCAGTTATCGGAAAGCCCAGTCCGTTACAGGAATTGCGCTAGTTCTTTAAAACTTTACCCAGATAGATCCCAAATAGGTTCGGTGAGAGACTTCTCCCTTGGCGGAGCCTCTTAATTACGTTAAAGACCTCGGATAGTTTATTTTCCAGCCGTATTTGAGATACCTTTTGTTTGTACATCGTTGTCATTTGGATAATTTTATTATGGTGGAGTTAATTCATGTTCTTTCAAGTACATTTCAAAGTTTAATTATAGGTATCTGATCATATACTTTAGTCACATCAATGAATAGAGTATGCGTTTCTTTGCCTCGAGCAGCTTTTTTTTCGATCAGCTGCGTGATAGAAAATATGTGGTCCATACATGTCCGTCTAGCTCTAAAAGCTGCTTGTTGCTCTAATTCATTTGGACTGTATTCCTCCTCTACAAGTTTTCTTTATTAGTTTTTCCTACGCTCGACTCATGGTGCTAGTGACCGATAAATATCTATAATTTTTACAGCTGTTTTTTTTTGGTCCTTTCTTGTGGACTGGTGGGAGCCACGCCTCATTCCAAAATTCGGGGATTTCGCTTTCATTTACGTACTTTTGGAAGTGTTTTGTTACCATGTAAATTAACTGTTTGTACAATTTTTTCCGCTTTTCCTACGCTCGACTCATGGTGCTAGTGACCGATAAATATCTATAATTTTTACAGCTGTTTTTTTTTTTTGGTCCTTTCTTGTGGATTGGTGGGAGCCACGCCTCATTCCAAATTTCGGGGATTTCGCTTTCATTTACGTACTTTTGGAAGTGTTTTTTTACCATGTAAATAAACTTGTTTGTACCATTTTTCCGCTTTTCCGCAATTTTGCAAGATTTCCCTCAATATCACTTGCTCTTTTATTCTTCGCAGTTCTTACTTGCACTTTAGTAATTTTTATTTCGGGTAGGTGAATTTGATATTTTCTTGGTGAACGGTTGAGGTATTCTTCTTTGTTTTTTGTAAGTTCTTCCTGCTAGTGCTCCTTCTATTTATTTATGTTGTCTATTAATGATATATTCGTTTTATCGGTATTTTCACGTTGTAGGTTTTTGATAAACTTCCAAGCTTCAGATTATCTCCTGCCTCCCATATAGTTCTTTGCACTTTCTCTGTCAAGTATCGTTTTTATTTACGGAGAGTTCTTTTGTATTTTGCACATTCTTGTTGGTATATTCCTTTGCCTTTACCTTTTTTGGTATTAAGCCACTTCCCATGCACTGTCTGTTTTCTTTTCTTCCGTTTTTCAAGTTCTTTCTTTCATATCATAGAATTTGTTCTTTTATATATGTCATTTTTTTTTCTAGTGCTTCATCTGCTACTGCTTTTATCGATGTCGATGTAGTGCGTTAAAATCTAGGAATATTAGTTCTTCGTTAAGTTTTTGATTTAGACAGTTTTGGTACATGGTCTTCGTACTGTTATTGTAGAACTATTGAGATTGTATTTGACTGATATTATCTTTTCTCTTGCTTTGTCGATTCTAGGATTGTGAGTTCTATTAAAAGGTATGTTTACCTTGGCTTTTACCAAATAGTGGTCCAAACCAAACTCTATACCTCGAAACGCTCTTATATTCATTATTTATTTCAATTCTCCAGTGTGTTTATGCCATGTAAACTTGTGTATGTAGAACCCGTTTATAATTTTTAATTTATTTTATTCCCAGAGTTGTATAAGCCTATTTCCATTGCCTTTAACCATATTGTCTTCAAACTTTTCTACTATTTGGTCTCCTGCTCCCTTTTGTCTACCATTTATACCACCCATCATGATAATTTCCCTGTGGTTCCTAACTTAAAGTAAACATCTTCGAGGTTTTCGTAAAATGTTTTTTTTATCTGCGGCTGGAGCATATACGCAAATTATTAAGACCTTATAGCCTCTAATGTTTAAATAAGCTGTAATAATTTTCTCGCTGTTTCCCAATCGTTACTCGATACACCTTCCGCTGCCCTTTAGTCTTTGAAAACATCACTGAATATATGAAGATAGTTTTTTATGGTATCTATTGTATTGTTATTTGTTTGAGTAATTACAGCTATATCTAATTTAAGTTGTTGAACTCTTTTATGGCGCCTTTAAGTTTATTTCTAAGGCATTGTACATTCCAAGTTCCAAAATTCATACTTCTTTTTCATTTGTGGTAGTTTTCCAGTATACCCACCGGAAATTTACTTCTGAGATTTTTTTTGCAAATTTTCCGTGTCCGAGGATTAGGCTCATTGACTCAAACTTGGAGGACCAGGTAATTTGGGTCCGAGAGTACAATCTTCTCTTGGAACTCTTCTGCTTTTTAAACCATGGGATATCTTTATTATCTTTTCTGCTCTGTCCGCCATTGGTCCTTCTTCCCTAGCACGCTAGGCAAGAGCCCTAACAAAGTACCAATATCCGGGCCAGATGAACTCTGATATTTTTACGAAGTTGTTACTGCTGATCCGTCTCCATTCTTATCACTTGATAATGAGGCCCCAGGCTTTGGACAGGTACAGCGGAGTTTAAATCTTTTGTCACGTGGTAAAATAATCGTGTCTAAAAACGTATATGTATGACAAAAAAATATAATTAAATATTTTATTTATTTTCATATTATGTTTTATTCTCACTAAAAATTAATAAATTTATTGAAACCAGAACAGCTACAAAAATTTTTAAGTATAAATAAATGCATAAGATCATGGTGCCGAGCTTTTATTAAGAAATTCAATTTTGTTTTAGTTCAATTAAGGTATACGCTAATCAATTTCTTTCTAAATTTAATTAAGTCCAGTTTATTAATTAACATAATATGACTACCAATTTCGGTTCTATGCATATTTAAAACCTCTATTGGATTAAATCCATGCAACTTTTACGATTAATTTTATGTTTATGTTACATAAAGCGATTTTTTGTTACCAAAACAAATGATAATCGCGTTAAGAGTTGCTAATCTGGACAAGACATTAAAATTAATTGTGTGCCACATCAATTTTTTTTTATTACAAAAAGCGATTTATATTGAAAATTTTCGTAAGAAATAGTTGGAATAATAAACCGATCTATACACTATAAAATGGTAACAAAATTAAATCAGAATTAAATTAAAATTTATAACACAATAAAAAATAATTTACTTATTTTAGTATACATTTTTGTAATATACAATTTCAAATTTTAATAAACCACACCTTATCTAGCTGTCTATCATTAAAATATCTCACATAGCATTGGCAATACTAATTATGACATAATTAATTACATTTTGTTGGTATTTCGTAACAAAATTTTAAAAAAATATATGTAAGCAGCAAATATGCGCTTTGTATTACCTGTATTATTAATCGACTTTTAATTCCTGAGAAGAAACGAAGATAAAAATTGAGCTGTTACAACCTTATAATAAATTTGATGATTGAGTTATTAAAAGGTTGTAAGAATTGAGATTTTTTTAAACCTTATAATATTAGTTGTTTTAGAAACATTATAATGTAATTAAATTACCACGGTAAATAAAAATAGGAATTAGAAAAGCTCATAAGCACTATAATTGGTGCACTACATATTTTCTCATAAAAAGCCTCAAGCCTTTTCTTAATTAATATAATTTAACTTCGATCCAAAATAATTAATTATAAAGTTTTTAATTATAATTATAATTCATAATTATATTTGTTGTGGTTAAGTGTTTTAATATTTTATTTAAGGAAATTGATTCTGAAATAAATTTAAAGTGAATAAGCTTATTGTAATTTTTTTAATTAAGAAAAATTTGTTTTAAGGCACCCTACGAGAAAGGAAGGCAAGTTTCGAAAACAGCAACAGCAGCTCTAAATGCAATTGGAGCTTCCTTAGTTGGCCTGTAAATGGATAAGCAGCCAAAAATAATATTTATATTAAATTAGTATTAATTTATTAAATTTGCTCAATTAAGATTATGTATTTTCATGTGTTTGTCCGTAAATCATATTCTAAACGCTCAAAATTGACCCAATTGTAATTTATGTCCGACTCTTTTCCGTTTACTTAATTAGATAAATAATTCCTTTACGGACATATTTGTAAGACTGAAAAAATATTTAAGAATATGCTTTATGTACATAGGCAGTTGTTATAATACCTTCTTGTTACCTATAATATTTATATCGCTATACATAATTATAATGATTAATTAAAATTGTTGAATTAATGTTGTGATTAGTACATTCACCTAATTCATTTCCCTTCTAAATAAACATTGCAAAATGTTTGAATTAACATACTTAAGAATAAGAATTGTAACCAGATCTAAAATTGTGCAAACTATTAAATGTGCAACATAATGTTGAATGTAAAGTGTAAGTGCACAAATTCATATTATAGCCTTAAAATTATTATTTGGCATAGAATTTTGACAAAATCATTTATGATGTATATTGTATACAATGAAATTAATTTTCGCATTATCAAATTTCTCATTGGCTGTTGAGAATTTTTTTTTATCCAAACACTAGGTGTGGATAGCCTAAAAATATGTAATTAATCTTCAACTGGGTAAAAGTATGGTACATAGGCTATTATTAAGAAGAGTAAACCTCGCTCCACATACAATGCTACCTACTAGGAAGCATTGAAATATGCAAGTATTGCACTTCTAGATGTGGTAACCAACATGTAAATCACTGTAAGTAAGCTGTCACTATTACTGACACTGGAACTCAAAAACTGTAAACATTTGATTATGAAAAGAGCAGTAGACATTGCAATATTAGCGAGTACAGAAAGAAATTTTGTTGGCGTCGGACTATGCCCACGAATCGTGAACTACAAACCTATAAAAATAAAATATTTATTTATTTGACTGGCAAAATTTATAATTATATTAACATATTCACAAAAAATACCCCAATATGATTCGCGAAAACGCACAATAAAAAATTATTTTTTGCACAGATGAAATTACCTAAACGTATAATATATTTTTTCTACTCCCGCAAGAAGTTTCATTAAACACGGCTTGAATTATTTTTTGACATATCTAGCCCTAAATGAAGTTGGTGGTTTCTGCTTTACAGTTTGTCAGTTTCGCATTAAATTTGCATGTTGTGATGTAATTGACATTTAATAAAAGAAGTTGCTTGTTTTATTTGGTCGTAGAAAAAGTATGTAACGCGTTTTATAAACTACTCTAGAGACTCATTTGTTAAGCACACGCTCCGCTACGCGTTACTCATGATTAACTGATTAACTTAAAGCTCGTGTCTAAAGTGACGTTTATAAAACTGGTTGCATATATACTATTTAACCTGCTTTAAATGTCATTTTTGATAACTGTCTCATGCGTTAATTGTCATAAAATTTAAATCATCATTTCGATAACTGTCCTGTAACAATTGTTGCATATTATATTGGTGATATATCTAGATAAACATACAGTCCTATTTTTAAAGTAGACTTTTAAAATGATTCAATTAAAAGTTTCTCAAATATGCGAACATTTTTTTAGTTTTTATAATCTTTAAAGTAATTATTTCAAAAAATATGAATTGTCACCCAATTTTGATAAGTGTTCAAAATATTCGTTGTGTCTTATTTAAAATATAATTATATATATATATATAAAAAAGCGTGTTAAAAAATCACTCTGTCAGTTATTTGTCCAAAGAATATTTTAATAATTGGAATGTGTCAAACAAGACGTAAACTTAATTTTCTTATTCCCTAAATTGCACATGTTAACCGATGTTTGCAACTTGATTTCAACCTTTTTTAAGAACTTTATTGTGCATTTAATGGTGTTTGTAGAAATACCATTGTGTAATGTGTGTGTTGTTTAAATGATTTTATTTTGTTCACTCACAAAATAAAATCCTACTTTTAACACATATCATAAATAACTATTATATGCCTCAGACGTCACTTTTAATATTTTATGTGCCTGTGTGAATTGTCATTTCTCGTAAAAGTAATTATTTTCCCCTTTTTTTATTTTTGGTTCGCTTCTTTTCTAAAAATTCCGTTTGTATCATTAATATGTACTGCTATCTACATTCATTTAAGAGAGATTGTTTCAGTCTAGCAAGGTTGAAGAAAATAGGATTTGCATGATATATTTAGGTTTATTAATATTTTGTATAAAGATTTATTAGTATCCTTTAAAATATTTTATTATAATATGTATGTTTTATTTTCGTTTTATTGTTTTTTTATGTTTATTGAATATAATACATAAATTAATAATACTGCATTAAGTTTTATTACATTTTTAAGTTACCACCATTTACCCACCTTTATACTACAGCGCCGCGTGAGGTTGTAGTATAGACTAAAAACGTGGAACTAATAATGTATTGATAGTTGACTATCTACCTAGACATCTCATGGTATGCTCACTCTTTATTATTGCTTAAAACCGCGGGCTTACTTTGTTTCTAAACTGCAATTAGAGCTAGTGGTCATAATTTATTTAAATTAAACATTAATAAAATAAGTTAATGACAATATATTATTTTACATTAAATGGTTTTTTTAATAATGTTTTTTACATGTTTTATTTCGAAGCCGTTTAACTTAGTATAAAATTTTTATACCAACTAGTACTAATTTTATATCCAATAAGATGTGGTTATGCTGAATGCTCCAAATTTGTATTGTCTATGAGCAAATTTAATATCTGAAAGAATGTAATGTAATATGGTAATTCTTTTAAATCTTGTATAAACTTTTTAGTTTTCCTTGAATAAAGTTTTATCGACCTTTGTTAGCCAAAATCTAAAACTAAAAGTGATTTAGCAAATATAATTGATTTAATAAATATTAATTATAAATAATAATTAATGCTCTAATATATTACTTATGTTTAAATGCACATATCAATTAAAATTAACAATAAAAAAATTAAAAAATGTCAAATCAGGAGTCACTTTTCAAAATTTAACGATAACAGCGCCCCCTAAGATAGGTGGGACTTATGGTTTGTTTCCATACTGGATCACTCATTCCTGAAAGTAGACACGCAAAATAAATGTTGCAAACCACTAAAAAATGACTTTAACTTTTAGTTAAAATATTAAACTATTGAAGTTTAATAACTTTCAAGCTTGACAAAATAAAGGAAAGCCATTTTGTTGAGATTCATAACAGCTCCGCATGCCGTAACGTACATACATAATTCATGCTTTTGCCACCAGATGGAGTCATTCCATAATTTTGAAATAAAATTTTAAATATTCCAACTTGCTACCAGAAGACCAAATTGTAACTGAATTTTACTCTAATAATACAATTTTGCCAATATTTATATGTGATAATTTGGGTGTACCTCATAACCTCCCCTACATATAAAAACCTAGCTTAAGACTTATTTTCTACGAGCAGGGGCAGACTGGAACCCTAGCAGTTTTGGCAATGCCAAAAACCCCATTTTTTAGTAACTAAATAAAATCAGCGTGATAAAAACTGCCCAATGTCTTTGGACTGGGGAAAGCATAGATCATTAAAAAAATAAACATAAATTAATTTTTTTTTAATAATCAATGTACAATATTTTGAAAAATTACATTTCTTTTATAGAATTTACTGACTCTTCTTCTTTAAGAGAATTTACTTTAATAGCCTCCCATAATTTCTTGGTTAATTCATTATCATTTGTATCATAAACTTGAAGCTGTAATTTATTGTCTTGAGTTGTACGTTCTAAATCTAAAGTAAAGAAAAATAGAGTCCCAAAACTAAATTATAGTTTAATCGATTGTCAAACGACTTAAGTTGCATTCACACATGATTAAAATTATTCTTGCAATTTTAAACAATTAAATATCTTCAAAAAAAGGATACGAGAATAAACATGTTCGCCTTCTTGGGTTAAAAGGACTCCAGTTAAAAGTTTACAAGCCTGTGCAGTGTACCTAAAATTTTGAACAAAATATATTATTAAAATGCATGCAGACACCAATAATGTTAGAGGTATTAGTTAAAAAACTATACACACTTTAATTTTAAAGTGTGTAATCCCCTATTCTCAACATTCACAAAAAATCCACACGCTAACATGTTAGTGGAAACATCATTTGCAAGCAAGATGTTGCTCGCAAACGTTAAATTCTTTTGAAGTCATGAGGTTTTTTTCATATCCTGTACCCCAATTTTATGCTTGTGATTGATCATAAATTGTACGTTAGTCATTCTATAATTGAGGGTTGTCTATATTTATTTTATACATACTTTGCATTTGAGAATTCAACCAACATTTTCTGACGCTCTTCATTTTTCTTCTTCAAACCTTCATACTCTCTTGATAAATTTTCTTTTTTTGGTTCTAAATCATTCTAAAAAAAGAAATTTCATGTTTAACTGGTTAGGGTCGTTTTCAATAATCTTTGAGGCTCAAAACCTACATTAACTGCTTAAATTATTACGTACCAAATGGCTTTCCATATCACTAGAGCATTTCAAATATCCTTCAGTAAGATTTGTAAAATTTTCCTCAATTTCTTTCATTCTCTCTATGGCAAAACAAAATATTTGTTTAATGTACAGACAAAGCCTAATTATTATTTAATACCTAAATGACTGACATCAATGGAGGACACTAACTCCTGTCTAATTAGTTTATTAATGTCTTCAATTGCAACACTAACAGAAGGTATCCTTTTCTCAATTATCTCAAGTAAATCCATTTTAAAATCAAAGTGGGTCTCTTCAAGTGGACTAACATATCATAATCGACATAATCCATGTAACATACAATATGTATATAAATATCTTACTAATCCTAATCTATGGAAAATAAAAAGAGTGTGTGACTGTAATGTAAATTGTTTCAAGTTGTTTGTTGTTTATGAGTTGCTTACCGTTGTGTTGTACCGCCATTTTTAAAGCTTTCATAGCGCCATCTATTGAGTGCGCAATCGCCCAATATGTACATATTTAAAAACTTTAAAAATAATAAATATATTCAAATTTTTATCATTTAAGGGGGCGGTATTATTTTACAGTTTCAGTCAGTATAAAAATACAAATTGTATGTTAAATAACCTATTGAGCAATAAAATATGTGCAGCAAAAAATCAAAACGAAGAGGAACATATCCTAAAAAATGAAAAGCTTGATTTTTACTGGAATGCATGAAAATCCAATTGGTCAGTACATTAAAATAAATAAATAGGCAGAAACGACGTAATTATCACATTCACAGAAATAGCAAAAGACAATCTTGGTATTAAAAACAGACAAAGACAAGGTGGATATCAAAAAACACGCGGAAAATCAATGAACATCGCAAGTTGCTAAAGGCAAATCTCAATCAACCATCAGATGACGCTATTGTTCAAAACTCAGCTCGGGCAGAATACGTATGCCGTGCAAAACTACTCAATAGCGCACCGAGACAGGACAAACGCAATTTCTACAACAACCTGGCTAGAGAGGCAGAAACAACAGCGAGTCCGTTCTCTATAAGAAAACTCATAACTGCGTAAGACAAATCATGAACACAAGGGGCAATGCTAATCACCCAATATGGGATAAGAACAACCACCTACTGTCAACAACCGAGCAACAATGTAGATTCTACATTGTAGAAGATAAAAAAAAACACTACCAAGAGGTGACAAATTCGAATTGGCAGGAAGTGGAAAGCGCGAAAGAGGAGCAACAGATGTCTTTTCGCCGAATAGTAGAGCTCAGACACTCAAAGATATAAAGGAGGCGATGAACAAGCCGAAAATAAGCAAGACCCCTTGGTGCAGACAACTTACCTACTGAATTCTTCAGAATTGATGGCCAACTAATTGCAAAAATAGTCTACCCATTTATTCTCACTGCATGGAATAAGGAAATATTTGAAATCAGCAATGTATACAATATTGTAAAGCTAGTTAAATGTAAGAACAGCATTTGAATCTTAAAATGTAGCAAATTACCATGTTAAGTCCATAACCTGTATGCTCACATATAAAATACACTTATACTTATTTAAATAGTTAAGAAAATTTCCACTGTTACATGCCAGCATATAAATTAATTATACGAATGTTTTGGATTCCAATAAAATTTTAGTGGCCATGTATTACAAATTTTCTTAAATTTATTTATCAAAACATAACTTAGAAGTAAAACATTTATAACTAAATTAACAATTTTAAATATAAATTAAGTGCAATTTAAATTATATTGGGTCTTATAGGAAATCATTTCTTCGTCAAATGTTTGTGTAGTATGATCACACATCTTAATAAGATCCTCTAAACCTTTTTTTAAAGCGTCGACTGCTCTTCCCTTGACCATTTGTATTCGGAAATGCATTTTGGCTTCAGCCGGATGAGGAACAGTATAACCACAAAATTGTACATCTGGACTAAAATTTTGTATACATGTATATTATATAAATAAATTACAAATGTTTAAATAACTTACTAACTGGAAATAATACACCTTAAAGCATTACCTAAGGTATGTCCCTCATCTTGAAACACAAATGTTTTTGATGCTTCAGATCCTCCTTCGCTGTCTGCTAACTGTAATAAACCACTTTACTCAATTATTTATAATGAAACTAATATAAATTTTACCTGAGAAATTGGCATGTTTTATATAAATTTTAGGTTAGCAAGAATTAGTAAACCATTAGTAAACTAAATGCTAAATGCACACATGTGTTTTCCGTGAAATGGAGCAATAGGCAACCAAACTTACGTAGTATGAAGCACAATAACTAGAAGTGGCAAATCAAGTACTACAGGATGTTCGCAAAGTCCTTAGTTAGACAATTAAAAAAAATATTCAAAATACAAGGTTGGATAATTAAAAAAAAATTACCTTACATCAAGTATGCAAGGCTGATCGATGATGATGATGATGATGATGATGAAGTATGCACCAGATGCACTGCAGGCATGAACTACAGGATGTTCGCAAAGTCCTTAGTCAGACAATTAAAAAAAATATTAAAAATACGGGGTTGGATAATTAAAAAAAATTATGTTGTATCAAGTAATCTTTATCTTTATTTAATTAATAAAATATTCTGCCCAGTGATAGAGCACTAATTTTCGGTTCTATGGTTCAAAAGATTCCGGGCTCGTTCGTAGGTAATTGGTATAAAAATTAATGACACTTTAGAAAGGCAGGGACAAATTTTTTAAGTTAAATTCAGTTCAGACACAATTACCACGGCAAAATGTTTACATTATGTAGTTAACAAATTCTGAATGAAATCCCATTGCATTTCCATATTCATACGTATAGCAAGTGGTGGGGCACTCGGTTCACATGTATTGGCCTCGTTTTTAACCTCGCCGCTCGCAGTGCTTATTGGCTTATGACGAGAGAGTTTTTTTGGGATGAGTTAAAGTTGCCTCGACTTGGTTGTGGTAAACTAAACACCACTAAACACTTGGCGAACGTGGAACAGTCATACGTGTTGTAGGAACGAATGTGAGAACGCCACTCGCGAAAGTCAAAGAGTGTAGAAGCGAAACAAAATCGCGAATGTGTAAATGTGACATAAAAACGCATATACACATTCGCCCAAAGGGGGGTGGCGTGGCAAATTTGCACTCATACTTCTACTTGGTTATTTCTTTAATTTCTCCTGGTTTTGATCCATTTTAAATGTCAAATTCATTGCTCATAATTAAAACTGAGTGTGATTGGAGATATATTTTAATGTTACTGTTAAATTAGTAAAAACAATAGGGTAAGACATTTTTTTGGAAAATGGAATTTATACATATAGTGGATAGCATTTAAATTATAAAACTAATAAGTAAAAATGAAGGTGTGGCTTAGATCCGCCCCTTTTTAAAGAAACACAACCATATTATATAAATTATCAGCTGATTCCAATGACAGTCTTTTTTTATTGAAATCTATGACGGAAACAAGGGAATAATTCCAATAAAATTTTGCTTAGCAACGAAAAACGTACTTATATAATTTTTGATACTTAATTGCTTTTGTAATATTTGCAAAAATCCTAACCAATAAAATACTACTTTAGGTGAGTGGATTTGGGAAACGTCATTGGGACCATTTTTGTTTAAAGCTTAAATATGTATTTCCAGCCGATCACCCGAAAAGATCAGAAAAGATCCTTAAATCCTCAATGCAGAGTTAGAAGAAAATATATATATTAAAAGATACAATTTGGATAACAAGGAGATACAATAAAATATACTCTTTTGCTCCGACCACGATAGAAGGTAATAAGAGAGGTCACTGTTATGACTGTCAGAAAACATATAGATTTGATGCTGAAGGAAAAAGAGAAATGATATAAAATTTAAAGATTTCTGAATCACCTTATATGTAAAGGAAAAGAATGAAAAGCAAAAAAAATGGACAAAAAGGGAGATGTATGGCCAAAACGCAGAAAAAGCGTTTTGCACTGTAGCAAGGAAAGAAACAAATGTAATAGGATCCAATATGGATGCCAAAAAAACATATACCTTTGAAAGATTTCTGAAGTACAGTTAGGTGCGTACAAGTATCTCCCACTTAAAAGTGATAATGGTAGTACCTTAAAGCAAAGTATTGTACAGTCTCTGAAAAAGTATTTTTGGCTCATGACACAATGCAAAATTTGATAGAAAATTTTATTTAATTTTTTTTTCACATGCCAATATACAAGGTATTCCAAATTAAATCGGTACCATTGGTAACTTTTTTATCGATGGAGATACAAAGTCGGTCAAATTAGCAATTTTGTAGTACGTTTAATATAGATTACGGTGACATAACCAGAAAAATAATTAAACGTCAGGTTTTCGAGTAATTACAAAAAAATACATTTTTTTTAAAAAACACCCTGTATGTTTTTATATATTCCGAAAGAAAAAATCATTCCAAACAATAAAGTCCTTATTAATAATTATCCCTATATTAAAAATAAAAGTAATTAAAACACTGCACATTTTACGCTGAACCCACATACTTTAATCAAGCGAAAAACTGATGATAAGTGTCAAAATTATTAATTTTTATTTGCAAACTTTTTCGACAAAATCCACCGTTTTGGAGATATCGACAAATTTTCTATTTTGATTGCTTATACGCTTTACTTTTTGTTGTACTGTACATTGTAAATCAATTTTTTAAAATAAATATTATTATTATTATTATTATTTAAAAGGTGTTTTATAAACTTCTCTAGACACTCATTTATTTATTTATTATACACTCGCTCTGCTACGCATCGCTGGTGATTAACTTATAGGTTAATTACAGTTTACAATACATTTTTTTAGGAAAATAGCGGTAGTCATATTTTCTGAGTAACCCGGTATATAAAAGAGAATTATCTCATATCTGATTGTTATTCTGTTTGTTGCAGGTCATTTTCTCCCAAATAAACCAAGTCAAGCCGAAGAATGTTTTATTTAAATTCTGTAATCATTTTTTATCAAGTATCACCACAGGTTCGTACGTGATCCCATTTTATATCAATTTACATGACAATATTATAAGTGAAACATTCTATATCTAAATAGAAAAGGATTTCTTTGTTTTCCATTTAATATAATGGCACAAAAACACAAACATATTACGCTTATTCACAGGTGAATGTATGGAAGTTTTTATTTGTAGATTTCTTTATTTTAAATTTATTAAAAGGCATATAATAATTGTTATAAATATTTCTGGTAGAAAGTATACAATATTATTAACCAGCAAATATAGGGTTATTTTGACCCGGAGGCTCTGGCTTTAGTGATCATACTCTGTGATATTTTTAATTAAAATCTTTGGATAAGTAAATAATTTTCGTATCTTTTCTAATATATAAGCATAATTCCTATGCGACTATATTGGTCGACAGTTGAGTAAGGAATATAATTGGTTTCTTATCGATCATTCCTCCCTGGCGATCTTCATTCCTTTTCATTCTTAATTCCTTGCCATTCTTCCTTTCCTATTATTAACCATTTTTTGTCGTTCTTCACTTCTTTATGGTATTCGTTTTTGATCATTCTTTCTTTCTTGATCATTTCCTGCCTTTGCGTTCTTTACATCTTCTTATTCTTTCATCGAGATCATTAATACTCTCTTGTCATTCTTCATTTGTTATTGATCTTTTCTTGACGATCAGTCTTCTTAATCGTCTTTTCATTTCGTCCTTATTGTTCGTTCTTCTTTGTCTTCTTTTATTCTTTGTGTTTATTTCTTGTCGTTCTTTTTATCTCCTTTTCGCCTTACTCCCTTTCTTGAGGTTTTTTTTTTTGTCATGCTATATTCGATCCTTGTCAATCTGACGCAGTCATTTTCACATGGTTTGTGCATACCGGGTGTACAAAAAGTTCCGGGACGGTCAAATATCTCGAGAAATACGCATCTGATGGAAGAACAGAAAGACACGTATTCAATATTTTTTAAAAATCTATCGAATGACACCTAA
>JARJDX010045479.1:0-14197 GCA_030264735.1 Gymnusa sp. GC000175
TAATTCAAAATTTTGAATTGTGCAATTGCGTCCACGGTAAAAGAAAGAAATAAAGTATTAAATCCAACAACCAAAAGACCTGTTGGACCAATAAAAAGATATTGCCCAACGAACTGCACTTCAAAAGCGTATGGAAAATCGGGAACGTACACGAGAACAAAATGCTCCCATATAAAAAATGGCTTTATGTAATATGATACAACCGCTACAAGTATCCAAAATTGAAATAATTGGAGAAGTATGTAACCTATAAAAAGTACACGGTTATAAATTTTGGACAAATCGTTTTGGTTTTCTTTTGGTTTCCAAAAATATTTCTTGTCCGAAATTAATTTTTTTATATGTTCATGGTAATACAGCAGTATACATAGTTTTATCATGCCCTAAAAAATATTTTGGTTAATAAACGTTTTACAATTTTGAAAAATTGAATTTGGTTCTAAATTTTTAAGAATTCAAAATCAAACAAATTTCAGGTTATGAAATGTTAATCTTTATTTTTACCTGCATAGTTGTGGAAATACCTGCTAGAGCTTTTGACAACAAAGTAATATTTCCATGAATTTCATACAACTCCAAATATATAAAATAAATAACATAAACTGAATATGAAAGATAAGTTGAAGCAAATAAAAATTGCTTGATTTTTTCTGGTTTTGTTGGATTCACATATATCCATCCCAATCTATTCAAACCAATGTCTAATATGCGTTTTGAATAATCTTTTTGGTTTACGTTTGAAGGTGACATTGTGTTTAGATTATAAGCAAACTTAAATCGTCTTTGGTCTTAAAGTTCTGGTTATTTACTTATATACAAAAAGTAAATGTAGCTTCCTAGTTTAATTTGCAACAAATTATACGTAATTAGAAATTGCGAAAGCTATAATTAACTGTAGGTGAAATTAATATTAATAAAAATATTAACAGTTGTGTTGGTTTGTATTTTATCAAACGGCGTGGATAGAATCATTGAATATACAATTTAGAGAGAATTGTATATTGAATAATAGAATTTGCCCACGGACGGAATGGGTATTTTTTGGAAATAACTGGTATTAAATATTTTGTAACACCTATATTTAATGCTATTTAATTTGCGGTTTTATTGACGCGACTAGTTTGTGCTGTGGGTTAACAGCAGGGGGTGAGGAAAAAATGTGGGAAGTACAAATTTGATAAGAGTTGATTTGTTATTTCACAAACTATTGCTATTAGCCAGTTTAAATGATCATTAAATGGTTTAATGCCACGTCATCTGACCTATTTAGGTCCTCAGCTTCTTAATTCAAAATAGTAATCATGATAGCCAACCTCCGGAATGGAGACTGCACATGAAGAAGAAGAAAAACATTACAATTTTAAAATGACAATGTTAGCCCATCAAAAATTTTTTCAGCGAATTACAAAAATACCGCTTTTATCTACAGACTTTGATCTACTGGCAGACACAATATAACATGTTCAATAAAAACCTCTTTGTGTGATCTAAAAATGCCGACCAGAACTACTAAATGAAGCGTATGACTCAAACCCTTTCATATTTATTATATAATGTACAAAAATAAACAGTAATAATAGTGCTTCAAGGCCAAAGTTGTCGTGAACGAATGAAGAGAAGAGCGGAAAATAGAAAAATTATTTCTGACTGAGACAGAAGAACCACACTTAAACCACACCTACCCACTTAATTGCAAAAATAGTTTTTTAGAGTTTCATATTTATTAACAAAATTATATAGGTATTCGCGATTACTTCTATTATTTCTAGAATATTATTAAAATATTTAAGTAGACATTTAGACTCATTTGGTGTTTTTCTTACTTACACCTTATATAGGTAACATTTTAACTAAAGTTTTTACAATAATTCAAAAACAAATTTACTTATCTTCCTTTTTGTGTCCTATTTTCTTTTTGTAGTTGGACTACTCTTCAGTTTATTTGCAAAAAGCCGAAGTTTTATAATTTATATTTTATAATTTAGTGACGGGTCGTCGGGGTACTTTTCAAAATTTACCTTAATTGACCCCACCTAATTGCTTGTGGACAGCTGCTAAGATGATTAAATTTAAAACATTTTGTGCTAAAAACAAGAAAATCACAATTAATATGATTTTTGAGTTATTAAACGCTTTGTCTAATTTGTTAATTACTTCTTTTAATTAACTTTTTAATAAAGTAGGGGCATGATATCGATGCAAAATTTAATTAGCAAAATTTATTATCAGCAAAAAACAAAAATATTTTTTTTTATTTTAATTGCTGGGAACGTGTTGCTAACTTCTCGTTGGTAAAATTTAAAGACATTTTATTCCCTGGATCATGTATCTATTTTTTGTACCTGAAATGGATTTCGTATTCGTAGTAAAAAAACTAAATTCAATTTTTAATTTTTATTGCTAACATTTATTAATTTCTCACCGTATTTATTTTTAGAATTTTTTTTAAATAATTTTTTTTATTCTGAGCAGCTATAAACGTTTATTGTTTATTATAATTAACTATTGATAATAAATATAAAAGGGTTTGAGTCATACGCTTCATACGCTCTTCTCGACGCTAGAAATGATTCCCTTTTATATCAATATAACACCAGTGTACGGAGCATTATAAAAGCTTTTAAGCGAATTACAAAAATACAGCCTGCTTTTTTTACCAGCTCTCAAAAGGAATATTAAGTAAATATTATAATATACAGGGTTGATACTAAATCTAGGCCAAGAGTAGCATAGTAAATAGTATTTAATTTCATGTATCAAACTTTGAAATTAGTTAAAAAATAATTGAGTTATGGCGTTGGTCGGGTTTTGGTTTTGGTTTCACTATTTCTCACCGTTTCAAGCTCGTATGAGAAAGGAGAAGAACCATAGGTGAGACTACCTATGAAAAACAAAACGCTAAAACCCCAGAAATGTGCTTTGAAAAAATGGAGATATAACGATGACCCCAAAAGCAAGAAAACGGAAATAATTTGTACAACATAATCAACAAAAAAAGGAGAAATAACACGCTAGAACTGGCATGATAAAACAGCAAAGGCAACGAATTCCTACCAGAAATGGAACAAAACAACATCGATATTTGTGCACCCTCAAAAACCAAGAAAAATTGAAAAGGCAGTTAAAAACCAGATGTTATATCGCTAGACGGTGGCACTAGCATACATAACAGAGTAACAGCATTTGGATTCGCGACAGCCAAAAAGCACCAAAAAATCACGAAATAAAGTATGTAAATGAGAGAATCATGTCGATGTCACTACACATATAGAGAACCACATACTGGCAAAATAACTAATATAACCAACAAATTCTACGAAGACCTCAAAGGAGGTAACGAAAAACTAAAAATAATGAGAGATTTTAACTTAAAAATTCGGCAATGATCCGGTACTGGGCATCAAAAACCGAAGGACAAAAAAAATTTATATGTCTTTAGATAATGAGTTGAACTCATTGGCCGTTTTTGTCATGATGTCTGTGTGTATTTGTGAATAGCCTCAATTTTTCACAAAACTCCTGAAAACTCTCACGAAATACAGTTTGAAGAACCCTGCTCCAAACAACAAGCAAATTTATATTTGGAATTATTTATAGAGAAATAAATTTTATGATTAAAATTTCTGAAAAATGTAATTCCAACAGCTTTTATTTAGGACATTTTTTTATTGGGTAAAGTTTTTTCCGCTTATAGGAAAGTCGAGTGAGGAACTCCACACTTTTTTTCAATGAAATTTATACTTATTTATTTTTTGTGTAAATTAATAAAACGAGAATATAAAAATCTCTCTAAACCTTCCAATTTTTTTCTTATCGCAAAATATACATTTTATATGGGTTATCAAAATTTGGTAGTAATATTTTTTAGCTGATTTAATTAATTTTATGTTGTATTAAGTAGGGTACTTATAATTAAGACCATCTTAAAAGAAAGGAAATTAAAAAATATATTCTCTTGAAACGAAATTACCCATCTAATGGGCCATAAAATTGTTTATAAATATTTTTTTTATCTCCAAATAATGTTTACATTTTTATTGCAGTAATTTTGGGTTTTTATTTGTTTTAAACAAAACAGTAATTTTATGCGAAGAGAATATCAAAATTAATTTTACAATGTTTGTTAGAGAAAAGTGAATTAGAGCAGTGTTTCTCAACACATGGGTCACCGAATACTAGTTTGCGTTAAATTTTAATGGTCACAAAGGATTATTTTTATATTTTTCATCGCCATAATTACAAAACAACTTTAAGGTATGCAAATATTTATAAAAAATTGAAATAATATACAGTAGAACGCCGATTAACGTATTAATTGGTACTCGTTATTGGGTAAAAGATAAAGAAAAATATAAAACTAACATTGGTGATGAACAAATTTACAATATAAATGCTCATGCTTTTATCATATTTTTTAAATATAAAATTATTACTGATTAATACTTGGACTGACAATCATATTGATATTTTTTTAGTGGTAAGGTATTTTAAGATTATTGTAGGCCTAAAATCACCAGATGTGTATGTCAATTTCTTGCCTCTCGTTTTTGTGTTGGTTGACGTAGAATAAATATTTTGTCGATACATAATGATCTTGTTTTAAACTCTATTTATTCTTTACCAATTACAACTTTTGATCAAGTTGATGTATTTCGGTTCTATCCACGTAATCTCCGTTGTTTTCAGTTTATTGTTTTTTTTTGTTCCTTAGTACATATATTTCATATCTTCTTCTTTCCTCCGTAAAGATCACGTTGTATATCAATAAAGAATTTCTCCCAGTGATCTCTCCTATTGTTTTAATTCCTTGGTCTGCTCTATTACTTAGTTTTTATTCTTCATATGTTATTATTTTGGATCTATACTAAAGGTTCAATCTTTTTCTTTCCTTAGCCATTAACTTGAGTTCATTTGTTAACCAGGGTTTTGTGTTAGGTCTTCCATCACTTTTTATTCTCTCTCCTCCGAATGCTTTTTCTGCAGCCTTTATTATATTGAATTTTAATTTTTGCCACGCGGTTTCAGTGTCACACTTTAGTTTCTGGTATTTTATTTGTAGTTATTTTTTCTTGTAGTTGTAGCTGGAGGTCGAGTCATCCCATGGCGATTCCATATTTAGTCTGTTTATTTGTTCAGTGGGTGTTCGAGGTAGAGTGTTTCTCATTTTTTGCCAATACGAGATTATGATTAATTTGCAGAGCTTAAGGCAGGGATTCTTAACTGGGGGTCCCTTGGGGGACCGCGGACAGTATATAAGGGGGCCGCGAAAATATTAAAATTTTTCAAGTTTTTATAACTTTACAAGTTTTTTTGTACGAGTAATTACGAGTATAATACCTTTGGTGAGGGTACTGGCCGCGAAAATATTTTAGGATTTTAAGCCGCGACTAATAAAAGGTTAAACTTTTACTGGCTTAAGGTACTGATTCTGACAACATGTATTTTTGCGGTATGAATTTTTGTGACTATGTAGTACATCTATTGGTAATTTTTGCTCTCTGGTATTTTCCAAAGTGAATTTGTGTTGAGGTTTATATGGGTAAAATGTGTCGTTTCTTCGTTGTAAGCGCACAATTGTATTAGTTGTATTAGGTGTTCTTGTTACGTATAAATAAGTAGTATTTTACTTATTGTTTCTCTCCGCCTGTTCGAAATTTCCTATGCTCTGAATAATTGTTTTCTCTTCATTTATGCCCACTTTGGCATTGATACTGAGAATTGTGTTTGCTCTGCTAAAATCGTGTTAGATTCGTTCCACAGCTTAGTCCTCTGCCGACCTATAGTATTGGGGGTGTATGCTTGGATCAGTTGTATTGTAAAAATTTTCCAAAAAGGCGGAAAACTATGGTACAGTGGTCGAGGCATTAGAATGCTAAGCTTTAAATGGTAGGTTCAAACTTCACAATAAGTTATTAAAGTTTCCCAACTACCAAAATTCGCCCTTCCAATGTGTGATTTCATGGCCCTGGTTAGGTATAGATGAAAAATTATCTATCTCTAGTGGTTCACAATATACTTTCAAGTGGAGGTTAACCTGTAATTTGGTTTTTGTTTAAGTTTTTGGCATTAAAGGAGAAAGAGGCTTAACGTTAATACTTGTCATGAGTAAAGGTTAAAAAGAGTGAATAGAAAATCTCTTTCAGACCAACTACATACCTACTACATAGTCTATTAGCTAGTCACTTCTGACTTTTAAACTGTGAGTCTTTTAAAAAATTAGTTTTCATTTAACATTTTTTATGACATTAAACATTTTTTATGACATTTACCAAATAAAACGAGGGTTGGTGCCCGGTTATTGATTTTAAAAGCCTTACTAGAATTAAATTTATTGCAAATATTTCCGTTTAAATAGGAAAACATGTATAGTTTCTGAATTGAAATGATATGTGACGTGTTGTATAGTTGATTAGGAGAATATTAATAGTCCTTTGACATTTTAACGAAGAAGGCAGCGGTTAGTAGTAATATATGAAATTTTCTATTTCTGTGGATATTCAAATGAAGATGTTAGCAAAGTAATAATAAAAAGGTTTATTAGAAACGACATGTGCGAAAGTATAAGAAGCGTACATCTTCTGAAATCATTCAATTGCCCGTTTTATTGTGCAGATGCCGTGCCTTAGATCTAAGAGAGTAATTACGACTTAATTATTAACATGTGTGACATATTTCGAATATTTACCTTTATTCGTGTGCCGGCTTTCTATAAATAATTATTTTATTGCTTCATCTTTGGTGGTAAATATGTGTGTAATTTATGTGGCTGTTTGAGTGTGAGTTTTACTACCTGCCGTAAATGAATGTATTAATTGGTGCGCGCGTAAGGTGTTCTTCAGGATGATAATGTTTAAGTCTTTTATTTCGCGTTTTTTTTAGTGTTTGGGTTTTGTGGAGAATTTGTCATCATATTTCACGTGTCAGTTAACCATTTGCCGGGTCACTTGTGCCAGTGCTAGTGCTGTTCCTGCAGTCAGCACGCTGCCAAGTGGTCGTGATTGAAGATACTTACAATTTGGTGCGTCCTGAAACTATGAGCGCAGATAACACTGGACAGCACTTTAGAATGGATTTTATTTTTATTTTTAAATGATAAATTTAACCTGTATGTGTATACGTATGGGGTTAGTTTATTGAGTTAACAATTTCTAGAAGTGGATGCAGAGAAAGGGTTGCAAAGCCACATTTCCTGAAATTAATTCAGGCATCGCAGGCGAATGACAAAGTTTTAACGAGCTTCATGTTGTGGAACCTTTGCCAAAAACCAGGTACACGCCTAACTACGCCCTTCCACTCCGACTTTGATTTGTGTTTGGTTTTAGTACGTTGGCGATCATATAACAAAATATAAATAACTATGATTTAGGAGTTATAAACCTGTGCCGCTGCTGCCGCTCATCGGAATTCTATTTTAAGCAAACGTCACGTAAAATATTTATCTTTGGCTCATCTCGCTTTTGGTAAACAACGATTGTCTTAACAACCCACCTTCCTTTGTAAGTAATCGCTTATCCCATTCGTCTGTCTCGACTGCCAACGACTTGTTATTACTGCGAGGGGAAAGAATTCCGTGAAAAATGTTTTTAGTTGCACCTTCTCGTTCGTGCCGCAGCCGCTCGCCGACTAAAGGGCGCCACTTGTACAACCCCGAGTGGGGGATAATGAAAAGTGGGCTTCAGCTTTTTAGACTTTGATGTATTCGCAAATTCATACCGACTTCACGTCGATGAACTCTAAAAACTCATCTTTTCAAAACGTAATTTATCTTCGTTTCACGGTTGTTTTCAATGTTTACGTCCATGCAACTAGAATAATTGAAGGTTACATCCACTACCAGTTGCCTGTACTTCTTCTATTAATATTTTCCAAAAGATCCACTTAACCACCCCCACTTTTCTCCAATTCAAGTGTTAATTATTTCGCATCTCGTCTTTCCAATTCATTGACGTAAACACCGTGCAATTCCAAACTCATCGCACGCGCTTTTTTTTTAAATAGAGAAAAGTAAACACAAATTGATTGGAATATTTTTTTTACAAGATGTTGAATACAGTCTTTAAAAATATTGAAACAGAAATATACTCATTCCTTAATAATATTATTGTCCAATTTTTAATTTTCTTTAAAGTAAAAAAATAATAATACGATACATACATATTACAATAAAGTAAAAAAAAGAGATTTTTTTGGTGTATTTTTACTAAAATCTCATTTTTTTTTAAATATAAAATATAATTTTTCAATTTTTGTTTACATTAAATAAATAAAAATAAAACATTTTCACTTTGTAGCAGGATTTTGTCATTTGGATGAAATTGTTGTAGTCTCAAAAATGTTTATGTACCTCAGAAACTACGGCACCGATTTGAAAAACGTTTTGACTGGTGGATAGCTCATTTTTTTCATCTCATCATAAGCTATATTCTACGATTTTAGAATAAACGTGGAATAAGCAACAACGAAATAAATCGAAGCAAAACAGAAACAAACCAGAAATTTCTCAAAGTGGCTTACACCACCTAAATTATAGAAAATATGATAAAACAAGTACTACAAAAAAGTCCAAGGCAGCATATGTTTATCTTTATTAGGAAACTAACAATAATTATTTATATGTTAAGAAATAGTAAATTTTTTGAATTCTGCGGAGTTAGAGGTACCGGAAGGTGGGGTAGGAAGATTCTCATGGCTGATATTGTCTTTTTAGTTATTTAGGAGTGTAATAAACTTATCTATTCTACTAATGTCATATCTTACTAATTTTATAAAATAGGTTAGGCTAAAAGTCATTTGATTAGTATAAATAATGACTTTTTTCAGGTTATGTTAGGGGCAAAGTCATTTAAATCAGTATAAATAACGACATTTATTTATAAAATCAGAGTAGGAAGGCGTTTTAGTCTATATTTATAATTTATGACCAATTTTTGTTTTGTTTTCCGGTTAGGTACGGGTGCGAAGTTATACACAGATGCGTTGAAATCAATATTCATTATAACACACTTACCAATTTGCGCAGGCAGTTTTGCGATGGATTTATTTGGACTTTGTTCCATTCGAGCTTTAATATCTTCTACAACTTCTTCTGTTAAGAGGCTAGGTTTACCTGTTGACTCTCTTTTACAAATGCTATACTTGTTTTCAAAGCGATGAACCGGATTTTGTTTATGTAGTATAAAATTCTTTTAATGTACATTTGAATTTGGGAAAGCTTCAGCAAACTGATCAATGCATTGCAAGGAGTATGTCCATGAACCATCTGCATTTCCAATGCCACTTCGAAAATGAGCTAGAAGAATAAATGCGTCTTGTTCACTTGTAAATGGCATGGCTCCTTTAATATAAAAAAGAGGTTATGTCATCTAATAATACCTTGTTTAGCTCTGAAAAGAACTATAAAATTCGCTTACACAGGTAAAACACAAATGGACTTTTACTGTCTGTTACAACGAACGCCAATGATTGAAATTTTCAAAAATATGATTAATTGCACAGGATTACCAGCAATACATATATCAAATGTAGTTTGGGCTGCCTATCTCACCAATATGGCTTCTGACGTTTTCTTTCTCGGCAGCAATAGAGGCGTCAGGGTGCCTCTATTGCTGCCGCTTTAATGCATGTTTTTATGTAGCCATACTCTTCTGTGTGCTTTGTTGTTTAACCTGGTTTTATACAGTTGCTTTATGCTTTCGTGTTCTATATATTATTTCTGTTTCTTACTTTTTCTTTTTTCTCTTTGTTTTTCCTTTTTATATAGTAGTAAACAAAGTTTAAAAACAAATATTTTTTTTTTATCTTTTAATATTTATCTATCTAGTTAATGAGCATAATTCAAATTCAAATTCTAACAAAATCTAATTTTTATATTTTGATTAGAATTAACAAAAAAAATTAATTATCAAAAGATAAATCAGTTTAAATTACGTGGAAAACCCAAAAGATATTTATGTATAAAAACAAATCCAACGTTTTTCTACTATTTGCATGTCAATAAATTAAAAAAAATAAATATTTCCTAGTAATTTAAATGCTTTTTGTTGATTGTCGTTCGGGTGATATGTCAAAATCCCTAAAGGACCTTAATAAATGTGTGCATTTGTGAGAGGATGTGCAGAGGAAAAATAAAAATAGAGAAGATCCCGCAGCAATTCCCTATGACAAATGTGTCGTGGCATAAATTCTAGGTGAGTTAATCAATTTGACAATGGAGTTATAAATGAAGACGATAACCATAAAAATTTAAATATGTGACGCCATCTATGTAACGTAACCGTAAAACCTAACTTTTGTAGAGCGTATCAAAAGTTATCAAATGGGAACGTATAAAATTATAATTTGCGACAAATATGTTTTCTCGACTATTAAAAATGTGCACAAATAAAAACTTTTAACACAGATATGAGTAATGATTGAAATTTGTTATAATTTAAACACGTGTGCGTTAAAAAATATTATTAATATGTATTATCATCAACCTATATAATAATCATTCAAAAAAAAAGTTTTTAACAAATACCCATCTTTGTGTGTATTATCAGAGTCAGTAACTGTTTTTATCGAGTGCAAGCGAGTCGTAGGTTATCGGAAAAAGGTTATCCTATACGTACAAAGCCCCTGTGAAGAGTTTACCCCCATTCACATACAGGAGGGAACCAGGTATTAAAGCAATGAAAAAGTTATTTGTTTAACTCTGCTACTAAGTTACACATCTGCTCAGTTCGATTTATTAAGGCTTTTCAGAAACAATCGTGCAGAAAATAAATATTACAAACAATAAATTCTGCGTGATATCGCAACGATTTCATTCAATGCGACATGTACAGACTCAAATGAAGACTTATTACACCAAAAATTAGATTGATGTTTAATTTTTCGAGAGAAACGGACGCTGAGATCACCTTTCAAATTGATTGTTTCCGCGAAAATTATCAGTTGTACGTGGAATGGGAATGGACGCTTTGGTCACAGTTATACAAACACATCAAGCGTTGATTGTGATAAGACCAACTCTATGGAATTGTTTATCGGTACACCGGATCCATACGTAATGTGTTTATCTGCGATGGATGTTCCGTGTACGTAGCGGCCATGTTGCTGTAACACTTGACATGATTAATAGTTGTACCCCCCTGCCATTAGCAGCCCTTCCAAGTCGCAAAGCTACGACTACCTTGGGCGAGATATACAGGGTGATTGAAGTCAAAAAACGCACATACTGTTCTTCCAAAGTACAATTATCTTTAAAAATTGTATTTAAACATTCTTCGGGCAATAAAAGATGAAAATTAGAATAAATTTTATTTGACGCATTGTAATTATTTATTAACGCCTTAATTGTCATTCTGAGCATACATTTATTTAAAAATATTTCTCTGAATAACGTTTTTCGACCAAAACAATTGTTAACAAGGAGTTCCAATTTTTTTGAACTGGCCAAATGCTTTTCAATTTATGGAAGAAACATTGAAAATTATATTTGTGCTTAAAAATTTTAATGTTGGCTTCCTTTTATCCTGTAATACTTAGCTTTCACTTGAGTAACAAGTGATCGTGATCGTGGTGTTACTTGGAATTTAATCGTTGAATAGAGTTATAAATAATTTGTTTAACCGCATAAATCGGAGAAAATGATAAACATTGTTAAAAAGTGAAAGTGGGAATTTTTTTTCTCACGTTATAAGAACGAATTCACTACTACATAAAGTCAAGTTAAAAAAATGGGGTGCAGCCCAAAATCCCGAATGCCCAAAATCCCGAATTCCCAATATCCCGAATGCATAAAATCCCGAATGCTTAAAATCCCGAATGCTTAAAATCCCGAATCCCAAAATCCCGAATTAGCTGGAAACTGAAATATAATTTAGTGACACTTATGCTTCTTCTCACTGATTCACGATATGACATTTCTGCCTATAATACAGAATTAATAAAGTTTTAATTTTTTGTTACTTTAAAAAAAATCTGATGTGGCCACCTCTGACTTTATCGCACATTTAAATTTAGTATAACTCTATTTTCTTGAAATTTATGCTGGCAATAATTCCACTAGTGACATTGTGACCTTTGACAAATATGTCAATATGTGTAACATTGTACTTTAATTAAAAATAATTTCATTGACAATGTTGCTTAGAAACGAAAAACACTAATTTATTAAAATGTTAAATTTTGAAAAAAGAAAAAAAACAAAATCTATTCGCAAACTCTTTTCTACTTGTTTTTGTTTATGGTTTTTTTTTCATAAACTCGCGCCAAAAGTAACTGGGCTCTTCCAATTTTTGTTAAAAGTTTAAATATGATTTTTTGTGCTGATATCTTTATTAGTTTTTGAGGACCCTTGTCCACGAACACGCGCCACATCCACACACATATACACACATCCACAAAGACATTTTTCTATTTTGGTTAATCAATTCTTGTTCACGGCACCCTAAAAGATATATTTTCACTAAAATCTCAATTTTTTTGACGATTAAAATACTTTATCTTACTGTAATAGAAAATTGGCAGAAAAATCTTTAAAGTATTTATATACTTAAAAGGGATCACGGCTAACATTTGTAGATTAAGGTTGGTCTGCGATAGATTAAGATAGTTAATTATAAATTTAGGGGCAAACTTTATATTTCGTATTATACATGCTTTCAAAGAAGCATTAGAAAGAGCAGTGGTCATTCATTTTGGAAATTTCCTAATAATTATAAACCTGTATAAAAGAGCATTATCGGAGAAACGTAAAACTACAATAAAAGTGTATATTAAGCAGAAATGTGATATCTTAAAACAGGGGGAAGAAGCATAATTAGGGATTTTGGGTATTAGGGATTTTAAGCATTCGGGATTTTAGGCATTCGGGATTTTAGTNGGAAAACCTAATGAGACAATTGACCATATAATTAGTTCATGTACTTCCCTCGCTAACACGGACTACTTAAGAAGACATAACCAGGTAGCAAAAATATTGCATAAGGAAATATCTGAAAAGTACAAGTTAGATGAAAATAATGAGCCGTATTACAAATATTTACCAAAAAATGTCCTAGAAAAGGAAAACTGCAAAGTACTCTGGGATAGATCGGTAATAACTGACAACAATATACCTGCAAATAGACCTGATATTATAATTACGAATAAAAACACAAGATCCACATACATAGTAGATGTAGCCGTAGTGAGCTCTCACAACCTTGAGAAAGCATATGGTAAAAAGATCAACAAGTACATACCTTTAGGTCAAGAAATACGTAGAACTTTGAAACAGGCAAAAGTACAAATAATACCTATAATAATATCTAACATGGGTGTCATCCCGCATAGTTTTAAGGAATCAGTGAAGGCACTGGAAATCTCAGAACTCATTATGGCTAAAATGCAAAAAGCTGTCCTTATAGAAACCTGCCATATCATGAGAAATTTTTTAAGTGCTGAAGAAAAATATAAGCTTGAATATTAGCCGCTTATATTTTAAAAGCCAGACATAAAATCTGAGAACACAAAAGAAAATAATAATAATAATAATAATAATAATAATAATATTTTATTTACTAAATAAATTTGTACAAAATTTTAATGATTTACATTACTGTAGTAAATTACAAACTCCTAAAGTGCGTCAGGCAGCAATATTTTCCGCTGGTATGACCCGTAATTCGTTTGTATGTTTTTTTTCCTTTTTTTTCACTTTCTGGTATGTCCAAGTAATTTTAATCACGGTCCTCTCTTTGTGAAAGTATAAATTTTTTCAAATGTCTTGCAATTTTTTTTGGGTCTTTTATTATTTGCAGGTTCTCTGGTAATTCGTTAAATTGTTTAAGAAACTTGTAGTTAAATTGTTTTTTTTTAAATTTTTCGGCGTCAGCTGCTTCGGCTATTGGCCGCCATAAAAAAAAAGCAAAAACTTTTGACAATATATAAAAAATATGAAAAAAAAATAATTTAGGCCATGGTGGCCGCAAATAAAATAAAATAAATAAATAAATAAATAAACAACCTAAAACCAATATCACAGTGACGGCGAGCGCGTAAAAGGCCCTCATCGTCAAAACAAACACAAACAAAGAAAATAAAGAGCTTAACCCTAATCTCACAATGGAGGCGGGGAGAGTGTAAAAGCCCCACCCCGCCGCAACAAAACAAACAAGGAAAACAAAACTCAACTCTAATATCACAGAAAAGACGGCGAGAGAGGAAAAGG
>JARJDX010045510.1:0-20340 GCA_030264735.1 Gymnusa sp. GC000175
ATGTGATGAATTGTCTTGTGATGAACTGTCTGTGATGAAATGTCGCGTGATGATATGTCGCATGATGATATGTCAGGATACCGTATCTCTTATATATGTAAATATTTTTTCTTTACCATAAATACTTTTTTCATAATTGATTTTAAAATGCACGCATTACAGTAATTTACGCAAAATACAGCTTTCTTTCAACATATTTTGCTCTAACCAATTAACGCTAATTTAAAAAAATTGAAATGACCTGTGCTTATGTAGAAATAAATATTCTTTAAAATGCAGCTTAGAAAATAAAAATCACTTGGATGGCGGCCAATAGCCTTAGCAGCTGACGCCGCGAAATTTAAAAAAAAAAAAAAAAAAATCACTTGGATAGTTTTTAAAATTCAAACTCAGGGGTCAGAACTTATTACTCCGATCTTTCTAAATTAATTTCTTACATTAATCAACTCGGCAAAGGAAGTGTTTGTACATAGCTGCAAAGGTTATTAATTTTGAAGATTTTGTTCTAGAAAAAATTAATTTGTATTCCTTAATAACTTCTTATAATTAACGTTTTTAATAAAGTGGGGGCAATATATCGATCCAAAACTTAAAGACCTTTTATTTATCCGAGCATGCATCCTATAATGGCGAGCAACAACCAATTAAACTATGCAATTTAAATCCGAAATAAATTTACTTCGGCTGTAGCTGCAATCGTTTCTGTTTTATTAGTCAAAACATAAATAAATTTTTTATTTTTATTGCTCAAAGGTATTGCTAGCTATTAGCTACCATACTTTCATTTACTTTGTAAATGAAAGTATAGTATTTCGAAATTTCGATTTTTGCGGAAATATCCATTTTCGACTTCCCTCATTCAGAAAAGGTTGTTTTCGAAATGGTGTCTGTCTGTCTATCCGTGTCCTCTCTACAGCCCAAACGGCTGAACTGATTGGCCTGGAAATTCATATTTAAGCTTTTAACAAAAAATGGAAGATCCCAGTGACTTTCGACTTGGAAGATCCCAGTGACTTTCGACTGCAATCCACCAACCGGAAGTGATAGTTTATTGGTTAGGTTTTTCGTTTTTTGCAAAAATTTCAAAAACTATCAAGTTTATAGAAAAAAACATAATTGTTCAAAAGTGTTTAGAATTAAGTTTACAACAAAGTTTGTTGTTTCCATTTTTTCAAAATTTAACATATTAAGAACTCAGCCTTGTTCGTTGTTAAGAAATGTTTTACTAAATTTATTCCATAAATTAGCAGAGACATACTGTCATTGTAATCAGCTGACAAATAATGAAATAGGTTTTATATTATTTGAAAGTGACAGATGTCACTAGCGGAGTTATTGCTAACATTTCAATGAAATGAAGTTGAAAAAACATTCTGCCAACCTAATTGGCTGATAATGAATGAAATATATTTGTTTCTATTAAAAGTATCGGATATGTTTTAAATACGTAAATGAAAGTCGTGTGATGACCACTCCTCCATATTTTTACTAATTTTACAGAAATCCTGAAAATAGTACAAATTTTAGGTAATTTTCATTAGGTTTAATTGTTATTTCTTAATCCTACAATTAATTTACATATAATACAACAAAATTTTGTCCGTTTTTTATTAATATGTAAGGAATTTTTTGAAGAATCGGCGGGTCGGGGATTGTTACCTCATAAAAGAAAATTGAAATATAATTTTGTTTGTTATAATTTAAAAAATATTAAGTAGTTATTGAAATAATTAAACAACAACCATTTTGTTAATTTTGTAATAACGTAAAAATACGAAGCCATCAAAGAAACCTTAGATAAAGTAAAAAAAAATTGATTCATTAATATAACTTTCATTTGTTTCTATATTGACGTCTTGTCAACGTAAGTTATACGTCCTGATAAGATTTTTACAAGACTTGCGCTTCTAATGAATTGACAAGCTGCGATGTAGGTGGAGAAGAGGCCGCTATAAATATACACCTAATTGCGCATGCCAGTATTTGTTATGGCATTTTCTCCGCTTTTTTCATATGGATATGGATAATTTGTAAAACATGTTCCTTTGCGTTTATTATAAATATAGTGATATATACAGTTAGCTTGGAGGTCGAGACTTAGTTGTGTATATGTAGTAAGTTGCCAAACGAGTTCTCTGAGTCCTTCCAGAGAGAATACCTTCTGTTGTCTCACCTTATTCTAGTATTTGCCAACACTTTGATAGCGCTGTGCTATCCCAGTCGGTTGACATTTAATATCCATCAAACATGGGATGGAAATAAATAAATAAAAAAACTGCTGCACTTTGCGCAATAGTTTAATTTATAAATATATGAAATGTGCGCGCATTCCTGAGCGTGCTTCTTCATACCAAACTAAAATACTTTGTTTATTCAGCCCAAGTACAAGTGTTGTTTTAATAATTGTGCATAATTTTACACGCATCAAAATATATTATGATATATTACATGTACATGACTCGGACGGATTATTTTTAATATGCATTTTAAAGCTAACTCGTTTCCTTTATTACAACGAATTTTTGTGACATGTTTCCTGTGCGGCTCCCGATAACGACTCTCTTACGGATTCATTGCTGTTTAATCATTACACAATAAAGCTTCGGTGACAACAGTTCATTTTAATTGCTTTTAAATGCGTTTTAAAAACATTGCCAATGTTTACACTGTTATAAACGATGAAACTTTGGAGCAAAACAGATGATAATCGATGTGCCAATAATGCCAATGAGCGCACTCAAAACAAAAGCTTTTTTTGTAGAATTTGGGTAAGTGATAAATAAATTGTGCTTTAATTTATTTTCTACTTCAGATCTAATTTACTGAGCCTATTATTGCTGTTTACTAAAACTATTTTATTCGCATGTAAACTTTCATTTGTTATCATAGCTAGTAATAAATCATACTGACTCATAAACCCATTTCTGCGAGTTAAGTATAAATATTTCTTAAAAATAAATGCGTTGCACACTTTTATTTGTTTACATACTTTTTATTATTGACAATAGCAAAAAATTAATTTATAAAATAAAACGCATGATGCGTGCCGTTTCTGAAAATTATATTGTAGGTTACATTAGCTTTGTTTTTTGTAAGGTTATGTTGAATATCCATGAACTGCGGTGTTTTTTTTTAAGCTTAGATCATATATACTGACTCATTCAATTTACCGGGATGCCATTTAAATGAATTCTGCCTATTTCTTGATTATTAGTCAATTAAAGTTAAAAAAATGAAAAACTAAAATGTGGAAATGTTTTTTAATTGCCGAAAAGAAAAGTATAGCAATCGTGCGAAAAAAAATGAGATTTTATAGGATATCGACGTTTTGGACACCTCCGTAAAAATTGATTTCGTCTGTGTATGTGTATCTGCGTGTGGATGGCCATATTTTTTAAATGGAGCTGCGGGACATGTCGAGGTAATGTTATGTTAGGTCTAACCTAACTTAATTACCCAGATTTCAAATAAGGTCTCGCTGGCAAACATAAATTAAGGTTGCCAACTTTTTATGAAAAAAAATCATCAAGGGGGTTGCCAACTTTTTAAAAAAAAATTTTAATCAACAAATTTATTACAAATTTCTTGATATCATCAAACAGAAATAATGATTTTTTATGAAAACAAATGTGAGCTACACACCGTTAAAGTTAAACCTTTTTTTTTACTTATCAAAATTTGCAATTTTTTATTTAAACGTTTAAGTTTACAACTTTATTAATTTTTTTTTTCTATTTTGACAAAACTAATTTTCTTTGATAGACCATTAAAGCTTTTATAAAAACACAAGAAAAAATAACTGTGCATGAAAACAAATGAGAGCTACACGCTGTCAAATTGAAAGATCATTTTTTTAAATTTATCAATTTAATCAATTTTCTATTTAAACGTTCGCTTTTTATTTTTTTTTCTTTTCTCTAAACTAATTTTCTTCGATTACAAAATTTTTCTTTGATAGACAATTTTAGTATAAAAACACTAAAAAAAATAAAAACAAATAAGACCTACACAGTGTCAAAGTGAAACATATTTTTTTTACATATATATTTTTTTTTTAATTTATAAAAATTTTAGTTTTCCCTTTAAACGTTCAAAACTTTATTTTTTTCCCATGTTCACAAAACTAACTTTCTTTGATAGATAATTAAATTGGCTATAAAAACACTTAAAAAAATAAAAACAAATGAAAGCTACACATTGTCTAAGTAAAACATATTTTTTTTTTGAAATCTATGAAAAAATTTAGTTTTTCATTTAAATGTTTACAACTTTTTAATTTTTCTTTCCATTTTCACGAAACTAACTTCTCGATAGATAATTAAATTTATTATAAAAACACGTAAAAAAATAAAAACAAATGATAGCCACACATTGTCCAAGTGAAACATAATTTTTTTTTGTAAATCTATAATAAAAAAATATTTTACATTTAAATGTTTACAACTTTTTAAATTTTTTTCTCATTTTCACAAAACTAACTTTCTACGATAGATAATTAAATTTGCTATAAAACACTTGAAAAAATAAAAACAAATGAGACCTACACAGTGTCAAAGTGAAGCATACTTTTTTTAAATTTATAAAAATTTTAGTTTTCCATTTAAACGTTCAAACTTTATTATTTTTTTCCCAATTTCACGAAACTATTTTTTTATAGATAATTAAATTTGCCATAACAACATTTCAAAAAATGAAAACAAATAATTTATAAAAAAATTTAGTTTTCCATTTAAACGTTCAAAACTTTATTATTTTTTTCCCATTTTCACGAAACTAACTTTCTTCGATAGATTAGTAAATTTGCTGTAAAAACACTTGAAAAAATGATAACAAGTGAGACCTACACAATGGTAAAGTAAAACATAATTTTTTTTAAATTTATTAAAAGAATAGTTTTCCATTTAAACGTTCAAAACTTTATTATTTATTTTTCCATTTTCACGAAACTAACTTTCTTCGATAGATAATTAAATTTGCTATAAAAACACTTGAAAAAATAAAAACAAATGAGACCTACACAGTGTCAAAGTGAAACATATTTTTGTTACATTTAGAAATATTTTTAGTTTTCCATTTAAACGTTTAAAACTTTATTATTTTTTCCCATTTTCACGAAACTAACTTTCTTCAATAGACAATTAAATTTGCTATAAAAACACTTGAAAAAATGAAAACAAATGACACCTACACAGTGTCAAAGTGAAACATATTTTTTTTAAATTTATAAAAAAAAATAGTTTTCCATTTAAACGTTCAAAACTTTAATATTTTTTTCCCATTTTCACGAAACTAACTTTCTTCGATAGATTATTAAATTTGCTGTAAAAACACTTGAAAAAATGATAACAAGTGAGACCTACACAATGTCAAAGTAAAACATAATTTAAATTCATAAAAAAAAAAGTTTTTCATTTAAACGTTCAAAACCTTATTATTTTTTTCCCATTTTCTTTCAGGAAACTAACTTTCTTCGATGTAAAATTTAATTTGCTATAAAAACACTTAAAAAAAAATAAAAACAAATTAAAGCTACACATTGTCAAAGTAAAACATATATTTTTTTTAAAAATTTATCACAAGTCTGCAATTTTCTATTTAAACGTTCACAAATTTATTAATTCTCTTTTCTATTTTCACGAAACTAATTTTCTTCAATAGACAACTACATTTTTTAAAAACACACAAGAAAAAATAACTGTGCATGAAAACAAATGAGAGCTACACGCCGTTAAAGTCGAAAATCATTTTTTTTAAATTTATTAAAATTATCAATTTTCTATTTACATTTTCTTCGATAGACAATTCAATGTTTTATAACATCACAAGAAAAAATGAATATACATGAAAACTAATAAGAGCTACACAATGTCAAAGTAAAACATCATTTTATTTAACATTTATTAAAATACGCAATTTTTCATTTAAATGTTCACAACTTTTCAAATTGTTTCCCCATTTTAACGAAACTTAATTTCTTCGCGAGATAATTAAATTTCCTAGAAGTGCATAAAAACTAATAAGAGTTACAAAGTGTCAAAGTGAAACATTAAAAATGTATCAAAATTCGCATTTTTTCATTTAAATGTTTATTACTTTTTTTTTTTTCATTTTCTTAAAACTAATTTTTGTCGCTAGACAATTAAATTTGCTATAAAATCATTAGAAAAAAATAAGACCTATGAAGTGTCTAAGTGAAACATATTTTTTTTTAATCATAATTCGCAATAATTCATTTGAAAACATTTACAACTTTTTTTGCATAAAATTTTTTCCTACGATTACAGAGCCATCAATAATGAGTACAAAAGAGTGTTTAATTTTTGCCGGACAATCCAAATCTATAATTAAAAGTTGAGGTAACTATCTAAAAGTTTTTCTTCTTGGGGTTGGGCGAGGAGCAACTCCAAATTTCCAAGTGGCCCACTTTTTATTGCGCGGCAAAAATAAATTACTTTTACTTAAAACATTTCCGCTTAACTTTTAACAACCATCCGTGCCGCAGTTTTTTTGAGCTTATGGCTAGATAGCCACATAAAAGCTGTCTGTGTACGTCTTGAGACGACGTACGGTCGTACGGCATCCAAATACTTTTAAAATTTGGCGTCGTAACGCTATATCTCGAGATCCGCGCCATCTTGCGGAATGCGGCTTGCAATAGGGCTTGACGAGAAACCTCTATGACGAAAATTCCGTTCATTTGTTTTACTTTTTAGAGGTCGAAAAAATCATTTTCTCTTTTTGGGGTCGCTTTCAGGGGTCCACGTCGGCTGAATCGCAGACTTAGTTTGGTACGGAGATCTTAGCGGATGAGGGGTTTTCATATAAATTGCGTAAAACAAAAAATAAAAGCGTTAAAAATTAAATTTAAAGTTAATAAAATAAGGATTTTTTATAAAAATATTTTTTTTTAATTTCCCACCAGGTAAAAAAGTTGGGGAATTTTCCGTTTAAACCTGTTTGATTAATTACGTTTGCAGTTATTACAGGCTTAATTAGTTTCATCAACTTATTGCTGGTGTTCTTCAGTGAAGAATAATCATTTTTACACATAATGCGTATAGCACATTTTCTAATTTTCCTAATTATTATAAGTTATGACGTTTTTGGCATTTTTCTTAATTATACATTACATTTTAACTAGGGGTGTTACAATATTTGGTTGTAAAATTTAATTATCTCTTTTTTGTTTCCTAACTTATTCTGTTGGTGCACCACTTTTCCAATTTTCAGTTTATTTGCAAAAAAAACGAACGTTTTATAATTTTCATTTTATAATTTGGCGTCGGGCCGTCGAGGTACCTTTAAAAGATTAATTCTTACATTAATTGACCCCACCAACTAATTGCATGTGAACAGCTACAAAGATGATTAAGGTTTTGTTGCCAAATTTATAAAAACATTACCAAAATTTTTATTCGTAACGTAAAAAGCATTTGACCAATGTTAAAAAGCTTTTCGATATGTTGTAGAAATTTGTCTTTGGCTACGCACTTTCAAGTAATTAGGTAATACTGAATTTCGAAAAAGTAGGTACAATTTAAAAATCTTAGACTACAAAAATTGTTAGAGGCCATTTATAATACTTCATACTATATACATATATTTAAATTATAAATCGCAAAACTTATGTTTAATTTTTTCTGAGAACATTTTACCTATTCAGTAGTGAAATATAGAAATAATAATTTTTTCTTAAAGCAATTGTTCGTATTGCAAAATAGTAATGTTTTATAATTAAATTCAACTGCGTATTGTTGCTCCAGAACGATGTAGTAACCATAGTAAATGCAAAAATAAAGAAAAACTATCAATTGAGAAACAGAGTTTAATTTATATTTACGTAATTAAAGAAATCTTCCATATAATTGAGATTTTTTTTATTTCCTGATGTTTAATTTGCGTTATTTCGTTTCAGACTGAGCTGACTGAAAGACTGAGGCTAAGACGCATCCGTGGAGATACAAGCGAAGATGACGAGGGCCTTCCTCGGAGTCCCTGTAATTCACCTACAACTACAGAAGGGCTCTTGGATAAAAGCAACATCAAAGTAAGTAGTTTCTTGTCAATGAACGGTTTTAGTATTAATTTTATAAAGTAGAATTGCTCTTCAGGTTAATTGCGTTATTATTAGTGCGTACTTCTAGGAATAGTTAAACATCACCATAAATTGCTAAGGCAATTGAAAACAATTGTGTTTATTAATTGAATGCTATTTTTCTTATTGATTAATGGCGGTATTCAGTTATAACTGTACGCAGTCAGAGTAACGTTTGATATCTTTCGACACTAACTCGTTGTTGGAAGTTGCATGTGCCACAGTTCGAACGTTATCGTCACGATCTCATGTTTGCCTCTTAGCGTCCGTGTGTTTAAATTATAACTGTACTTTTACTGCATGATTTATTTCTGAAGAATATTATAGGTCTCCTCCGTAACGTACTTTTTGCTTTGGGATTAAAATGCAAACTTTAAGAACCTTCTGATGCAATTTAAACGCACGTTAAAATTTAACAAGATCTTTTTACATCATTGGCGTATCCAGGGGAACATAGGGGACAATGCCCATGCTTAAAGTTCATTTAAATTTAATATTTTAATTAAGTTATATGATTTTATTTAATTTTTATAATATGTAGTGCAAATGAAATTTAAAATATTAAAGTGGTATTTACCATGGTGAATTTATTAATTAGATACTAATAAGAAAATTAAGAATACTACACTAAAATCATTTTGATAAAAAATATTTAAAATTGACCAGAATTTAAAAAAAATATATCGTTCAAATGAAGACCAACAAACTTTTGATAAAAATTATCATAATTTGAAGCAAAATCACCACGTATTTATATCAATTGTTCAACATTTACATTTTCTTACCAAAGATTTTCTAAAATTTTGACAAACGTTCAAATTTGACTAAAATTATCGTAATTTTAATGAAAATCATGTAAATTTATATGAAAAAAATAGCTTAAAGTTAACGATATTTTAACCAAAATCATCAAAATGTTGACAAAAATCGTGCGAGTTCTTTCAAAATCATCAAAAATTGAATAAAAATCTTTTAAATTAAGTTCAATCAACAAATTTTTTATGAAAATTTAAACAAAACTCCAAAATTTATTATTAGTTGCTCAAATTTTACATTATTTTACGCAAATTTATTTAGATTTAATGAAATACGTTTAAATTTTATTAATATTATTGTTTTTTTAACCAAATTTTAATAAAACTAGCTTGAATTTGACGTGATTTTAACTAAAATCATCAAAAAGTGACAAAAATCATTTATATTTGACCAAAATCATCCCAATTTAAATATGCTATGTTTAAGGAAAAAAATTTGGTAACACTGGGATGTTTTTACAACATAAAACCTTACTTATATAGTTTTATGTAAAATAAGGTGGTAACTTTAATCTGTTTCGGTAAAAAACTCAAAAGAACTTGTAATATCGTATAATTGTTAATTAAAAAAAAAGTTGGCAACCCTAACTTGTTTTTTTTTATAAAAAAATTAGCAACACTTTTCTATGCATAAAGAAAAAAGTTGGTAACTCTAGGATGTTTATAAACCTAAAATCATTAGAAAGATTATATAGGGTTAGGTGGTAACCCTAATCTACTTTAGTAAAAATTTAAATGAAGTTGTAATAGATTTAATAAATAAAAAAAATAAATGGAAAAAATTATTTCAAGAAAAAATTGGCATAATTTTTTTCATAAAAAAGTTGTCAATATTCTGGACAGACCAACTTTTAATGCAAAAAAATCATGTTAGGGTTGCCAACTTAATTTTTATTAAACAATTCTATTTCAAGTTTATTAAAATTCTTTCCGGAGTAGATTAGGGTTTTTTTCTTTATATACTGTATTATTTTTATATGTTTACATATAAAGGAAAAGGTTGGTAACTGTAGGATGTTTATAAACCTAAAAATATTTGAAAGTTTAGATAAAATAAGGTTTAACCCTCCTAAATTATTCCGGTAAGAATTGTAATTAACTTGGGATAGTATTGTTTAATAAAAATTAAGTTGGCTGCAAAGTAGATGTGATTTTTACCAGTACTAGGCTATGGTTGATTTTGGTATTTGCAGAATTAAAGGTTTTAACGTCCTGGATTTTATGGGGGTGGATATTTCTGTTTCCCCTAAGAAGTTTAAAATATAAAATATTGATTGAAATGGCTACGCGCCGTTTCTTAACCTGGGCGAGAACAATTTGTTGTGAGTTATATTGATTCAAATGACTACGCACCGTATCCTAACCTGGGGAAGAATAAAATATTGTTGTGAATTATATTAATTGAAATGGCTACGCCCGTACCCTAACCTGGTGAAGAATAAAATATTGTTTTAAAATATATTGATTCAAATGGCTACGCACCATATTCTAAAAAAGAAAATTGAAGGAAATTTCGATCGCAGTAAGGAAATCAAGAGCAAATACTTGAAAAAAATTCGTTTTTTGGCGGTAAAGATAATTTTTTTTTTGTGGTGTCTTCGGGGTGTGGAAGTATTTTTCGATAAAACTGACTCGCGTCCGTCGAATTATGGCAAAATATATTGAAAAATGCACGGGTTGGTGTGCAACCCTTATTCTGTTTTTTCCGAAAGTCGTCAAAAAATTGATGAACTTTAAAAATAACGCAAGAACTGGGACGAAAAATAAAAATATCTCTATTAGGTAATTTTGCTTTACTAATTGTAACCTTATTTCTGTACCTTAAAATTTGAGGAATGAAATGGATTTGACGCGCTTCTCTACAAGAAGATTACCAAAAGGAATTTTTTTTTAACCCTAAATAATAAAATCTGTCCCGATGAATGCCGCGTTTCGATAGGTGGTGCCGTTTTTGAGATATGGGTCCAATTTTCAAATGCGTCCCGACACCTTACCTTTCGTCGCACAGTCGTAATCAAAAAAAATTCAGCACTAACAGATTCAGATATTTGCCGGGGATAGGCTTCGCAATTTTTCGTAAAATCACGCCCCCCAACACGTTCGCTAAAATCGAAAATATAGTTGACATGCGGAGATCTGACGTTTTTAAGTCATAAGTTTTTTTTAGATCTTTACAAATAATAATTTAGGGTTACTGTTACGAAGATATCGTCGTTTGTTTTTTCAACTTTCCAGGCGTCGCGACGCTAAACGGAGGGTCGAAAATAATTTTTCAAAAAAGCGTTGGCTAGCGCTGATTTATTACTTTAATTTGACAAAGGCAATTTTCTTAGATATGTTTTTGTGGGGATCAAAAGGAAGGAAAAGTTTTTTTGACTTCTTGAAACGAAAGGAAAATGGAGATAAACCGAATTGCTCGGATAACTTGGAGCCATTTGACTTTCTTATAAAGATTTTTAGACGATATTTAACTTTTGATAAAATTTTTTTTCGCCCACCCACAGTTTTCGAGATATTAACGTTTTTTAACTTAAAAGGCGTCGGTCGCAACACCAAACGAGGTGTCGTGAATTTTTTTTCGAATTTTTAAATTCAGGTTCAGGTCCCGGGTTCAAATCCGGCTTAATTTCTAACTCTGGATTTAAAATTTTTCTCTGCTCCTGGGTGGTTCGGAAGTCACCTTAAAAACCGTTGGTCACCTGCCTTGTTGCTCACATTAAAAACGTAAAAATTGGGCTGCTTTTACACCTGAAAGCAAGAGTTTTCGCTCAACATACATAAAATGCCCCTCTTTAACATTCTTTCTGGATACGCCACTGTGTCACATAACTAATTTTTTAACCGTTACAGAATGTTGAGGATACGTTTATAGAATTGTATATGGATGTAATCTAACAATATAAGGATTTGATTTTGTTTTCATTTAGAAAAAGTATTTCCTTATTTAATTAATTCCTGTAATAAAATGTGCGATTCTAAACACCTTTTACAACAGTAATCTAAAAATAAACTGAAAGTAAATATAACAATGAAGTGTGAATAACGAATCGTACTGATTGCACAAAGGAGAACAAAATTTGCATTGATGTGTAATATTTACAATTATCTTACAACAAAATGAATAAATTATTCTTGAATATTACTACATAGCAAAAATCACTTCCCTCAAGAAACTGTGATCTTTGCTTTTAAACAGTAATTTATTTATATATTTTAATAACACATTTCCTACTGAATTAATAATCTCAAAGAAAAGTAGGTAATTATATAAACTGTACTTATGCTACAGATTAAAAAGTTAAATTTTTAATTCTGTTACGCAATGCATAATTAATTTGTAATCACTAATAAGCAATTTTTTAAGTAATTTTATTTATAAACGTAATAATTATGGTGTAAGTGTGTAATAAATAATATTTATAATTAAAAAAGGTTGAATATATTGCTGTTCATTAACAAGTTACATATCACAATTACTATTTCTTTGTGTTATTTTTGTGAGTTATATGATTTATTAACAAATACATAAGCGACCTACATACAAGTTCCTTTAATGGTCAATATTTTTGTTGGTCAAAGTGCATCAGAGCAAATGCCAAAATTTTATTTTTTTTACACCCTACATTAATTAAAATAAAACCTCACCTAATTTTTAATGGCGAAGTTCATATGGAATTTTATAAGATGATAAGTAAAGACTAGTAAGTTATGTTTTATAACGATTTCTAACAATTGAAGACACAATTCCAAAAATATTTTATTACTTTCAAAGTTGTTTTTAGAAAAATAAAAGTTTTGTGAAGAGAAAATCCATTCTTAAAGGGCGAATTATTAAAAGGACAAAAGTTCCACTATAAAATGTAAAAGATTCTTTTAAAGATTAAAAACTAGTGCGTGGACTGATAACTTTTTTGTAAAATATACGTTCAAAACTCTTGCTTGTTTAATTGCAAGAGTATTAAACTCTTGTTGCTGTATCTTGTAAATGACATCACCTAGCGGAATGCGGAAAATGGCATTCGATCGGGCTGGAGGAAAAATTCTGATAGCTTTTTAATATAAGGTGTCGAAAAAAATATTTTGTTTTTGGCTGATTTTTACCTGGTTCACCTGCCTTTAATCAACGCGTCACACTGCTGGAGGTCATCATTTTATATTGCCGGATTCAGATTTTAGTCATTAAACAATTGTTTGAAACGCATATTTTACAAAAATGTTAAGGCCTTACCGTCTAAACTGTGATACAACGTTTAAAGCAACAAAAGTTATTTTTCTTCTCCTTGTATTGTTTGATCCTTCCAGCTCTCTTTATTTTGTGCTGGCTCTTTGTATTAATTACTGCTTATTGTCTAGAATAGGACTTGTGCTCCTTTATCGCCTAGTTCCACTTTAAATGGTTATTTTTTTAATTACGTCTATGGTTTCTGTTTGTTCCTATTTGTTGGCGGACATTTCCAGCATTGCCCCTTGGGATAGTGGTATGGTTCGACTTGTAATAATGTAATCTATTACAGATGTTTGTTGTCGAGTATTTCTCCAAGTGATCACCAAGGTATTGGTGATTTTGAGCACAAAAATCTACGTTATTTTACTCCTGGGATGAAACCATTCCCGATTTTTGCATTTAGGTCTTCCATGATTATATGATGTTTATTTGTAGGAATAGAGTTAATCGACAGTTGTAACTGTTCATAGAAAGGTTGTCGTTGGGTTTGCTAGGTTGACTGGGACAAATACACTGGTGTAGGACACAATTTTTTTTATATAAGGGGTTATGGTGATGAGACTTTCGTTGACGTATGATGTTTTCAATGCTGTTATGGAATTTCACATGGATCAATATTCAATATACCCACGCCCTCTTTTCTTTTTCTTCTTTATTTCACTCACNTAGCGAAGGTTTTTTAGGGTGGATACAGTGATTACCTGATCCACCAACCCTCGTCCTTTTTTTGGGCTTGGGACCGGCAGTGTCGGTTAGTTAGCTACTCGGTTTACCTACCACCTACGCGAATTATTAAAAGAACAAAAGTTTCTCTCTTTCTTATTGCTTATTGTCTAGGTCTCCATGCATTATGTGATGCCACTTATCCATATATTATCGCCCTTTCAAGCAACATGACCCGCCCAGTTCTACTTTAAAGATGTTATTGTTGTAATTATGTCCATGATACTCTTCTGTTTAATAATTTTCTGAACAAGGAATTAAATACCTCAAGATGATTGTGGATATCGGAATTTTTCGTATATAGTTCATGCCCGAAGTACAGTGCAGTGGTTTTTTTTCCCGGTAAGCGTGTTTAAGACAATGCAATGATATCCTACCTGATCTGTTCAACCTATTTTCTAGCACTTATAAATGTTTCTCGGATCTGATTGTATGTGTGTTATACGTTGCAACAGTTTTCTCTGGTTTTTGGTCTTGGTATAGTTATGGCAGTCGTGGGTTTGCGCCCCACAGCGTGTAAAATATTTATTTAAATATTTAAATGTTGAAAACTGCCCCAACTGTCCAACCCGCTTTGCTAGCGTGGGGTTTTGTGGCTGAAACCCTCTCTGGTCTAACGGACCAGATGAGATGAGAAATCATGAAAGTCCAGTGGTTCGGAATCCACGTTAAACTGTAGGTCTACCTGTAATGTAAGTTGCCAGAATTACAGACAAAGAAGAAACTACACGCCAGCAGTGGCGTATTAAGGCTGCTGAAGTATAGTTATTTGTCGAACCCTCCCCAGAATCCTTAGGACTGACTGAAGAAACTGTGTGAGAACTCTGCTCTCCTGGAGCCTATCTTTTATAAAATTCTGTATTGTCTATTTGCCCATTAATTTATAGTGTTCTCAACCAATAGTCAGCAGTAAAATTTTAGTGGTTTGTGCAAATAAATTATTTCATAAAAAGAAAGTGCGTTATTGCATTGGGTCACCGTCAAAATCTCGAAACATCGTAAAGGTAGCACATGCTAAAGAAGACTTTCATCACTTACAAAAAAATACTTTTAAGGTGGCTAACTTTGCGTCAAACACTCCTAAAAGAAAACGTTTACCACCTTAAGTGACAGTTCTTTGCCTTAATTTAAAGTAGTTATCTTTGCATCAAAACCTCGTTGGAGAAGGCGTTCATTATCTAGAAAGAAAGTACCTTCTGACATGTACAAGGCACTAAAGAAGTTAAAAATTTGTGCCTTGTTGTAGGTGCAAGGTAGTTCGTTAGAAAAGGATTCATTACGTGAAGTGCCTTTTTGGGTACCTTTTTTGCGTCAAACAGAAGACTTAAAAATTAAATAAAGTTCAAAGATGAATATTTTTGCGTCAGACTTTCAGACGTTTTTTACTTGAAGAAAATGTGCCTGCCTTGTTGTACATCAACTTCTATGGCCGTACGTCTCTATCAGGGACTTTAATGCCGCCACTACATTTCTTCAATCCTTCTGGCTCACACTGTCCCATATCATCATTTCGTTTTTTAGTTCTTGATAAGCACGTGCTGTCTGTAGACTTCGTACTTTTTATGTTGTTATATTTAACTCATTGTCCTTAATTATTTTTCGTGTTTGTTATATAATCCATTCTGATATCTAATGCTATCGTTTTGGATTTGTAAGCATCTTTGATTTCCGAGAATACGTTCTTGGCCAATCGCACATTTCTGAGAACCATTCCTCCCACTTCTATTAGCACTGACTTTGCTCACCATCCATACGGGTTAGCTACCGCACCTCAGGCAAGGTTCATCATGTGGTGAGAGCCGAAATTAGATAAGAGAGGATATGATATAATTTATTTATGTGCCATTGCCTTGTGGTATGAATGCACCACCCCATTGCACATATTAGCCATTTTGATGTCAATATTAGTAAAAGGCAATGTTCATCACAACAATATTATTTTTAGTGGTCCGTGGTTGAAAATGAAAAATTTTCCGATCCGTTACGTTCTCGATGTGTTTAATCATTTTAAACAATCCACTTCCAAGCAGACACATTCTTCGATGCATATTTCACATGACTAGGAGAATCATCGTTAAAGGAATTCCAGTAATGTCTTTACTAATTTCACTTATTTACCTTGTCCAAAATAATTACAAATTTTAATAGGAGTTAATTTATACACATCACATTTATAATGACTTGATTGAGGTTTTTTTTCTCAAGGAAAGCAAAGCATCGGTGATGCAGATAATTTTTACAATACGTCTTAAAATTTTAATTAAAAAAAACTTTACTGTTAACTTAAATGTATGAGAATTTTGTGTAAATTACTTTTTTCCTGCGTTATTTCCAGTTTGTTCTTAACAAAAACTTCTATCATTAGATGTTACTAAATGTTTAAATTTTCACTTTTGTTAAATAACGCGAAAATTTTCGAGATTTTTGCAAAAATATCCGTTTTCGATTTCCCTCATTAAGTAAAATTTATTTTCGAAGTGGTGTCAGTCTGTGTGTGTCCTCTCTACAGGCCAAACGACTAAACTGATCACCCTAGAAATTCATATTTAAGCTTTTAACAAAAATTAAGAGGTCCCAGTGACTTTTGGCTGAAATCCACCAATCGGAAGTGGTAGTTTATTAGTTAGGTTTTTCGGTTTTTTCACAAATATTAAAAAAATTATCAAGTTTATAAAAAAAACGTAAGAGTCCAAAAGTGTTTAGAATTAAATTTGCAACAAATTTTGTTATTTTTTTAAGAACTCATCCTAATTCGTTGCTAAGCAAAATTTTATTGAATTTGTCTCTTTAAGTAGCAAAGACAAACTGTCATCATAGGTTATATATCATTCAAAAATAACGTCACTTTCGGAGTTATTGCCAACATACATTTGACAACAGACTGAAGTTGCAGAGACATACTGCCAACCTAACTGGCTGATATTTTATTAGATATAGTTATGTTTCTATTAAAAGTAATGGATATGTTTCATGCTCTTCTTCTATTCTCCTGGTAGAGTTTCAGTTTTGAGAATTTTTTTGTAGAGGATTGCTCATTTTGTATTTAGTTATTGACCCCCATACTTAAGAAGTCCGTTTGGGATTTCATCCAGGCTTGGCGCTTTTCTGTTTTTAAGTTTATTATGTCACTGGGGATGATGTGTGATAGATACTCAGTGATCTTTTGTTCTTGTACAGATTCTTATTACCACTAAGTGTCTTTTTTGGTCGCTTGTAATTGTGCGCATTAATTTTTTTCTGCGTCTTACTCTGCTCCATATTTTATTTTAGTTGGCCCAGTACTTTGTTTTTGGTTCTCTAAGTTTCACACTGTTTCTGACTGTTTTGTATTGGGCTTATTCTTGCACTGTTGTGTTGCTTATATTTTGTATTCGTATGGTTTTATTCTCTTCAATCTTCTCAATGAATTCGCATTATCAAGAAGATAAAAAAAATTTATGGTGTTGATGTAACCTAGATACGTGCCTTGCTGCAAATCTTTTTATTTCGCTAGTTACCTCAGGTACTCCTAGCTCCGTTCAAATTGACATCCAGCATTCCTTTTTTTTTTGGTCTGTCGGTGGGTTTGCTGACTTTTGCTTTCTTTGTTATTCTATTTTCATTCATTCGACAATATGGGTATTGTTACAATTTCTTTCCAGTCTCTTAGTATTTGACTATTTATGATGCATAAAAACATCATATGTAGTTCTTTGTGTAGCCTTTCTCCTCCATATTTCACCAGTTCAATATTGATGATATCTAGTCCAGGATTTTTAAGTTTTTTTAATCATATTTATTGTAGTCTCTTCAGGAACTTTTAATACTTATTCCTTCTTATGGGTGTGTTCTTATGCGCCTTTAATACGTTTCTCGCTTCTGTAAATATCTCTTCCAAACTTTTGAAAAAGCATTTCCAATAGTTTTCTTTTATTGCTTTTTTTCTGGGCTGTTGTTTTTTTTTTCTTCCTTTTATAGTTATTTTGATTTGCTACAACTTTTTGGTGTTTTAGAAGTTCTGGCTTCTTCTGTAAACCATTGCGTGTAGTAGTTTATAGTCACTTTTTATGTTCTTACATCTGTTATGGTTTTGGGATGTACAGATGTTTGACCAAGTTATTTTGTAATTTCATTGGGAGGTTATAGAATGTGTTATTGATTCGAAGTGTTTTTGTTGCACAAAAATATGTATTTTAGTACGTCACCATTTTCGATGTTTTCTTTCTCATTAAACCTTTGTGATACTCCTAGAAGTAAACTGTTTCCAATCTGGGCATTGAAGTCTTCTTGGATCAAAAATCTTTTTCTTGTTGTTTCTTAAATCAATTTTACTTTGTAATGTGTTGTAGAATTGTTCTCGATCTTCCTTCAAATTGTGCAGATACACTTATAAAGTTAATTTTCTCTTTGATTAATTTTATGTTGGCTTGTAGTATTCTCCTCTTCAATATTTCGTTCGAATATTTTGTCAATTAGTATCCCAACTCCTGAGTATGCTCCTACTTTTTGGCTACTCTACTGTAAATAAAGTTGTAGTTGTTTATTGCAATTATAGCTTTGCTTTTTCGTTTAGTTATTTTGATGCCACATACATCGATTTTGTTTACTTTGATTTATTTCTTTAATAAGTTCCTGGTCTTTTATTGCCCATGACATAATATTCCATGTCACAATTCTAAGTTGCATTTTTAGATTATGTCTCGTTTTGCTTGTCTGAGTGGTTATCCATTATTTTCTTCCATTTTCCGAGGCGTCGCAGTTTCGGTGAGCGTTTGATGTGTTTTTCCGGAGGGTAGATTACTAACCTGATTCCCCAACTTTCCTCTTTTATCCGGGCTTGGGACCGGTAGTTACTGAGCTACTCAATCCACCCAGCACTTACCCCAGGCGGTTTTAGTATTTGGTTATTTAAAATTTTCTTTTCATACTTAATTTGTAGTTCCTTTCTATTAACCAAATTAGTCTCCCGATTGAGTTTTATTTTTGATTTTATTCACCGTTGTTTGAAGTTTGTTGGTGGCTTTTCGTATATGTTACCCAACTGCTGTTTTATCAGCAAAATCGCTATATTTCATCCTGAAATTATGGAATCTTGCATGTATATGGTATAGATATACTTGTATTTTGTTTGCGCATCAGCTGTGAGGTTCCTAGGTTCTCCAGGTAGGTTTATATTGTGATCTCTTTTATTTGTTGTATTTCACGTCTGGGTTCGGTTTTAATTTTAAGATTCTTTTTTTCCGCGTGATTTGCTGCCATATTTTATTAAGTCGCTTTTTTTCTTTTTTGGTTTCTACCTTGTAATTGTTGCCAGTCGTTTTATTTCTTATTTCATGCTGATATTGTATTGTATTTGTTTTGTTGTTGTAATTTTCGGTTTTTACTTTCCCGAAAAGAGAAATCGTGCAAAAAAATTGAGATTTCATCAGATGTCGACGTTTTCAGAACTTCTGAACCAGAATTGACCATTTTTGTCATGATATCTATGTGTATATGTTTGCTTGTGTGGATAGCCATTTTCTTGTGTTCTCTCTACAGGCTAAACGAAAACTCCAAACATCATGAAAATTCTTATCTAGGATTCTTTTTATATCTGTAGAACTGTATAGTATTTTGGTAAAATCGGTGGACCGGAAGTGTAAGATTACTTGTAACATTTTTTAGTTTTTTTGCATCTATTTTCTAGTAAATAATTATTTCGAAAAAGTTTATAAAAATACAGTTGCTAAAAATCGTAATGCAAACAACTTTTATTTGAGACATTTTTTTATGGCGTAAAATTTTTTTCATTTCGGGAAAGTCGAGTGGAGAACACTCCAAATTTTTTTATTCAGTGGTTTCTGTATTTTTAGCAGTACCTTTAGCTCAATCACTATTTTTTATTTTCCTTTTTAATTATTGTTTCACTTTGACTTAGGATACAAAATTTTAAGATATTTTTCTGGACGTAAAGAAATTCAGCAAAGTCTTCTTGAGATTTGGGGGCCTGTAGGATTGTTTGCCACTTTCCGTAAAATTAAAAAAAAAATGGTCACCATACGACTTTCATTTATTAGACATATTCGTTACTTTTAATAGAAACATTAATTTTCAGCTAATTAGGTTGGTAATGTGTCTCTGCAATTTCATTTTGTTGAAATGTATGTTAGCAATAATTCCTATAGTGACATCCGTCACTTACTTTTGACCGAAATTTAACCATATCGCAAAAACTGTCAGCTGGCTATAATGACAATACGTCTTTGCAACTTTAGGGGGATAATAATTTCAATACAAATGTTGCTAAGCAACGTAAAATATAGTAAAATTGTTCTAAAAAATGGAGTAAATAATAGTAAAATAGTTATAAAATCAAATTAAATTAAGTGATGATATAAAATTACGTTATAATCGTCTAGTATTGAATATCAGTGAATCCTTATAGATAAGATAATTGTTTTCCAAGAACCCTTTAATAATCAATATAAAAGTATAATGTGGAAGTTGCTCGATTAACTAGTCGG